>BPLR01003799.1:0-259799 GCA_021605095.1 Caerostris extrusa
TTGATGTATTGCTTTTCAACATTAATATTTCTTCAATTAAAATTTTAATGAATACAAAAATACCTATAAATAACTACCATATTATAACAATGAATAAAACTTAGGAACATCAAAAAGCATTGGAATGATAGTTATAAAGTTTAATAATTAAATTGCAGAAAAGTATAAAGAATCATATTTGAGGAATGCTTATTTAATGTGCAAAAGTTCCACATGTTTTTCATTTCTGATGCATGAAAAATCATAAATACCATAACCAATGAAATTAATTCAGTAACTGGCCATTGAATAAAGCTATTGCAAAATAAATTATTTACTTCAGTTTTTATAACTACATTAAATGAACAAACATGATAAAAAATTACAAAAGATAATACAAAAAACATAAAAAAATTATGCTATGATATGACAAAAGACATGAATAAAAACATTACAACTCTTAAATTATTCATCAACAACATTTTTACTAATTACAGAAAGAAAGAATATACCACATATTTTATTAATTGCCAGCTATTTTAAAACACTTTCTTCGGACAAATTATTTCAATAATCAGTTTTTCATTTAAATTAAGTGAAAAGAAATCCAACATTTTCTACTTCTATTTGAAACTGTAAATGTAGTAATATAAATAAATTTTACAATATTTTTTAAATATTTAACAAAGTATTGACTTTCAGATATGGGTACAAATTAATTTTCATAAAATATCAATATTGTTATTCAACAGCAGTTTGTTATTCACAGCAATTTTTAAAAATTTTCAATTATTTTTAAAATGTATTAATTCTCATGTATCCCCAATGTTCTACATTAACTTTATAATCAAATATTTCTTAAAAAATACCATGATAAAAATTCAATACGAAAAGAGAAATGAATATATAAGTCTAAAATATTTTAATTCATAATACAAACAATGTATAGAATAATTAACATAATTTTCAGTAAAATTTTCGCTAATCTGAAAAGCGTGTCAAAGTTTGATACTTCTAGTTATTAGACTCAATAATACATATTTTTCATATGATGCTTTCTTCCTTTTTTATTTCTATATATAGATAGATTTACATCATTCTTATAATCATATAATCCTTCAATGATAAAAACTCAAGTACTGAAAGTAAATATAATATTACATATTTTAAATGTATAAAAAATGAATCAGAAAATGAGAATTATAGAATAATTTACTAAATCAGAAAATAATTTTTGCTTTAAGAAAATACTGCTATGTGGATACATGTGGCAAGAACTGTGCCAAGCACCAAGAACCCTAAAATTCTCACACTAACATATATGAAAATTATGCCAAACCAGACCATCTAGAAGATAACTACCCCATCCAGAACCAGAAGAATCATTAGATCAAATTCTATGGAGAAAATGAAATAACTGTATTAATAAGAGCAACTTTTTTTGAATCATTTATTAGATACAGATAAATTTTAATTATCTGATATATTTATGTAATTTATAGTTCCTTTTAAATGCCAAGATTGCTAACTCCTCTTGGTTTAAATGTATACAAAAATTGATTAAATAAAACTATTATTTTTTATAAAATTCAAATTTACCGCCAGCAATATCTTTAACTGCTGCTGTTCAACAGGACTTAGTTTAAGCATGGTTGTCATATTATATTAACATTGCCTCTCGACTTGCAGAGGGCGCCCAAAAAGTAGAAATTAAAAAGGAGAGAGAAAGTAAGCAAGCTTAATAAGTAAATAAATAATACAATAAAGATTACTATTATTAGAAAAATAAAATGCAAGCATACTTTAATAAAAACATTTTTAAACATTCTAAGTTTTCAGCATGTTGCTCCTCGCTTCCTTTATTATTTTCTCAGTCTTCCGTGACTTTTCTTCAATACACGGACCTGCTCACTTAATCGTAGATTAGTGCTTTCACTCGTTAAGACCTAGAAATTGTTAAGCAAAAAATATTTTGAATTTATAATATTAAACTATTTATGGAAAAATAATAATTTTATTCATTCCAAGAAACCAATGAGATACTTAAAACAAAATCTTATTATTAATTTAAAAAACAATTAGGAAATTGCTTACATCAAAATTTTTTTTAAATTTATAAAAGGAAAACGAAATTAAAAAAGAAAATGCCACATAGATTTGTATACAAGAGCAATTTTTTTTTAATTTATAAAGGAAAAACTAAATTAAAAACGAAAAATATTAAGCACATAGATTTGTATACAAACAGCAATTTTTTTTAATTCTATAAAAGGGAAAACGAACTTAAAAGAAAATGTTAAGCACATAGATTTTGTATACAAGTTAGCAATTTTTTTTAATTTCTAAAAGGAAAAACGAAATTAAAAGAAAATGTTAAGCGCAACATAGATTTGTATATGCAGCAATTTTTTTTAATTTCTAAAAGGAAAACGAAATTAAAAGAAAATGTTAACATAGATTTGTATACAGCAATTTTTTTTTAATTTATAAAAAGGAAAAACTAAATTAAACGAAAATATTAAGCACATAGATTTGTAGTGCCAAACAGCAATTTTTTTAATAAAATGTAAATAATTAGAACAACAAACGTACTCACTTCAAAGAAGATGATCAATCTTTTATTAGATGCATTTTTAGATCAGCAAGTAATTTATCACTGTCATGATTGTTAAAATAATGATGAAGCTAGAAAATAAAGAAATCAAAAAGATGATTTTAAAGAATTAGTTAATTATACATTTTTGCAGCATAAAAATATTTCAATACGTGGCTTGATTTGGGGAAACCCCCCTTTTAAATCATGTATTTGCATTATGCTTAAAATATAATTTTTACTGCAATAAATATTTGTTTTTATTTTTGTGAGTATATTATATCAGTATTATAACACAAATTATAACACGCATTTTTAATATACATATTTTTTCAGTTCTATAGAAAAAATATTTGCAAAATTCAAATTTCATATCTTCAATTTCAGCTACATTTATAATTACATACACATATCTCCTTATCAAAAAAAACTTCAGATAAAAAATTTCCACAAAAATATCATTCTTGCAGTATTAGGAAGGAGAAAATTATAAAGTCTTTACAATAATTCTTGTTTCTTCGTTTTACATCATACATAATTAATCATATAGGATTACACATTAAAATATACAGAAACACAAAATTAATATTTTTAAGTACTTGCACTCAAGAAATGACATAACAATAATATAAAAAATAAAAAAAAAAAAAACTAGAATTATTGAAAATTTATCAGTCTTTGGACAAAACTATATTTTATTAAATTTGCTGAAAATCTAATACAGTTTAGAGGGATTTTTTCTTTTTTTAAAGACAATGCAATGCTATCAAATATTTTTATTAGTTTAAAAATTAAATTTTTATTTAAATAATGAAAAATGAAAACAATTATACCACAATTGTTTTCTAGGTTTAGGCAAAATAAAGTTGTGCTTTTTCCACTCTATTTTAATGTTTGACTAATTAACATTATGAAGTATAAAAATGGAAAATTGAACAAAATTTCTTTTTAAAATATTACAATAAAAACAAATCAGTAATATAAAATTTAAACAAAATCATTATTATTATTTTTAAATGTTTGTCTTAATATAATCTTTAATATAAAACTAGACAAAGAATTAAATGAAATAATAGTACATTTCTTTCAAAATAAAGCTGTAATAAAGAAGGCCATCATGTATTCAGATGTAAAAAATGTAAATATTTCCTGGATAGTACCATAATTGTTTAAACAGTAGTATTAGAAGTACATGCCAAATGTTGTTGAATTCATTAGTTAAAATGAGAAAATAAGTAAGTACAAAAAAATATTAAAAGTCTAAATCTGTATTAAATATAAAATACTCTAAAATTTTTCTAAAAATATAGATTCAGACATTTTTAAGACAATTTAATCTTCAGAAAAATAAAAAAGTATCAATAAAAAAAATATATTATAATTAAAATTTAAGTGTCAATATAATAAAGACAAATAATTGAACAATTTAAAATTTTTTTTGTTCATTTTTTACTTTGTAAATTTATTCAAATGAGAAAACTATTATTATACTATACTTACTATTAAGCTCTTCATGTGGAGATTGCAACAATTTTTCAAAAGGAAGAAAACCAGATGTTGGTATAGTGACAAAAAATGCTACAAAATAAAGCTGTTATTAATTTTGTAACAATAATTTAAATTAAATATTTGCAAAATACTGTTAAATGAATACTTACAATTTTATAGGAGTGTCAGATCCATCAATACTTTCTGAACCCTATAAAAAGTGAGTTGAATATTACTACTGCAACAAAACTAAATGAGGTTTCAAGAAATATTATTTTTCAGTTTTATAAAATATTATTTTTCAAAAATATCTTAATATTTTATGAACATCGATAAAAAAAATAATATATACACAAGGGAAAAGCGTATGTTGATAGATATGTTTGACTTGGATTTAGTAATCTAGAGAGACAGAAATAACATTGTTTATAATAGCCAAGGAAATATATTATTTGATGAAACAGTCCTAGGATGTTAAAAATAATTTCTATTGGGTTTATTGATTTTTTTTGACAACTTTTCACACTCCATTACTATATATTTTTATATAAATATTTGTGTTCCTTTTTTATCTATCAATGTAGTTCTAGCCATTCACTCTTTTGATATTTGTGTTTGCCTAATGATTTTCAGTCTTGCTGATGCAGCTTATATGCACATGAGGGAATTTATATTACAAATGTTAGTATGGTTTTGATATACAATTTAGTGTTATTATGAAGCACATGATAATTTATGTGTAGCTTAATATTGTTGTGCAAATAATCATGTTAATATATAAAATATATATGTACAAATGATTTTCTGTAAAAATTAAGTTAAATATATTTAGTACCTCTCCTTCCTGTCTTTCTTGTGAAAGAATATCAAATGTAGGATTATCTTGAGCTATAGGAGTTACTGGTAGACCATGAGCCTTTTGTTGATCTCGCTGTAATCGTGATATTTCTAAATCTGCTGATTCAAGTTGTTTCTGTAGCTCATTAACAGTCCTTTTATGCTCATCACTCATAATCTTTATTTGTTTCTAATTAAAAAAAAAAAAAATTATAGTTCATTGAGATAATAACAGCTTTTATCCAGATATATAGGTTTATAATTATTCATATAATATACATATTCATATAATGGTATGTCATTTATGACATACCATTATTTTGAAATATGTGTCAGTAATTATTTAGATATTGCCCTAATATAAAAATAATTGAAATATTCATAATTTTATACAAAAATTATGAAAATTACTACTACTTAATGAAATGCTAAGAGTTTTATAACAGTTATTAGAACAGATTCAGAAAATATATATATATATATATATAATTAAGATAATTTCAAAATATAATTTTTTTTTTTAATATTTAATCAAATTTTAGTTATGAAATATTTTCTCTAGAACTCAAAAATTCAAAATCTGTAAAAACATTCAAATATGATAATTGCTGAATTTATTATGTATTTTAATTATATCCATAGAATAGTTAAAAACTGGAAGTAAAAAAACAGCATGAATTTAAAAGTTATTATTAAATATCAATGAATTTCAATTAATTATATACAATAAAAATATGTATAATAAAATAATTAAAATAACTATTTAAATAATAATTGATGAAATTCCTTACTTTATAAGTCGAAACTAACATCTCATTCTGAAACAAGTGTTGAGAAGACAATTCTTCTTGGGCAGTTCGAAGTTTATTTTTTTCAGCATTTATTTGCTCTAATCTAGTAATTACAAATTAGTTTACTTCCAAGCTTTACATAAATGTAAAATAGTTTAAAATATATTATGTCCAATAGCATAAATTATTTAATTATCATAAGTGACTTTATAATGAATGTTAATTGCACCTATAGAATACTAATTTAGATTAAGTAAAATATATACATATATTGCAAATATTTCAAAATTAGTTCAAAGTGTTAAATTTAAGTCTCAATTAGAAATTTAAATATTGACATATCTAGAAATAAATTATAAAAAATTGCATAATTATAATTTATTACAAGATTTTCATTTAATAAAAATAAGTGAATATGACATAAAAATTATTTTTTTGGTATTAAATATTATGTTTGCAGAATGAGTTAAATCATACAAATAATAATAGTGATCTTATATGCGATAAAAATTAATTATATACAATCAATTAATAAAAGGAATGACCTTCCACTAAGCATAGTAGTTATTATGAAAATTATTTTTTGATTATTGATTTTAAATTGTTAATTTAGACTTAAATGTAAATTTTCTTAAATATTGAGATACAAAAGTAATAGATTTTATAAACTAATTTATCTTAGAAATTCTGAAAGCAAAGATAGTGTAATAAATGTAAATTAAAAATTTAGTATTAAAAATATTCTATTGCTATAAATTTTTTTTCAAGCGTTTCTGTTCAAACAAATATTCAAAATATCAAATGAACTTGAAAGAATCATTTCCAGTTCTACATAATTCATTATTATTTGGAATATAATAGTTTAGATAAAAGCTACTGCTTAGTAGTAAAACTTGAAAATTAATTAATATGTAAACATATATATTATTAATAATTCAGTTTAATTTCTAAGTATTAGTATAAAACAATATTGAAAAAAAGATAAAAATATAATTATGTTTTACTAATATAAAATATAAATTATGTTTTACTAATATAAAAATATAATTATGTTTTACTAAACATTAAAAATAAAATAAAAATACTTTAAATGCCATTCAGAATCTTTCTTTTCTCTTTCTTCTATAGCTTTATTGTATCTTTGCAAAAGGTTATCATGTTCTTCTTGCAAAGCTTCATATTCCATTGATACTGCAGCTAGTTTTTCACTGCAAATATATTAGATAAATGACTACAAATTAATAATTTTAGTCTCCAAAAACTTAGCACAAATTACAAAAAGCACACCAACCTTACACTTGTTTTACTTGCATCTTTAGTTTTTCAACCATAGCCTCAAGTTTTTCTTTCACATCTTCATCAACTGATGCAAAGGTTGGAATTGTAGATTTTTGCTGTTTCAATACACTATGTACTCGAATCTGAAAAAAAAATATATTAAAATAATAATAAATAGAAATTTAAGGTAAAAAAAAAGAGACAGTAACAGGACAAAAAAAAGGTAACAAAAATACCTTATAGTTTTCAAACTCTTGCTTTATATTTTCGACTTCTTTATGAGCACAAAGAATCTCTTGCTTTTGAGTTGAAACTTTGGAATCAAGCGAGTGTACAATCCTCTGATGATTTTCTGAAGATGTTTTAATCATTTCTTTTAAATGCTGTATTTCAGCAGATGTTTCTGATAACTGCAACTAAATAAGAGCAAAGAAGTTGAAAGAATTTTAAAAACATTGCATAAAAATAAGTTACTTTACAACGAAATAAAACAAAGGAATGAAATATATATTACTTTGCAGTTTCTTCCTGCTGAGTTACAATTTCTAATTGCATTTGGAGGTGAGTAACTTTAGTTAATAATTCAGATTCCCTTTCCTTTGTTGCTGATAATTCTGATTTAGTTTTGTCTAGGATTTCTTTTAAATCATCAGCTCTTTTTTGTTCAGTCTTGTTTAGCTTTTCAGTAGATTCTGTATGAAAATTTTATTACATTATTTTTGCATTTAAACATTTCACATTTTTTATTCACTACAAATTTAGATTCCTAAAAACATAATCAATCTTTTGAAAAACTGAAATTATCCTTCATACATGGGCTTGAGTATGTATTTGAAGATAAATAAATAAAACTGCATTTGCTTTCAGAACAAGCAAATTTAATAACATTTCATGAAATTTTTATTTTAATTATGGATAACAACTCATATAAATAAATTAATTACAGTTGTCCATAGATTAATGTTTTACATAAAATAAGGAATTTCATGTAATATTTAGCAGGAGTTTCGAATATCTTGAATACTAATTAAATATATTATAAGATTAAAATAAAATATGTTATACATATATTACAATAAAAAAATAAAATTTTTCCCTCATTTATATTAAAACCATTAAAATTTTATTTTGTAAGATTATACCAAAAAAATATAATGTAATAAAAATTACTTAATACATTACAAACAAAGAAATTAAATGTAATATATATAATAATTCATACTGATTTCTTCAAGAAGGCCAAGATTTTTTTCAATTTCACAATTCAGTTTCATTTTTATTTCATTGATTTCATCATCTTTTTTCTGAATTTTATTGTTCAATTCTGAAATACTTCTTTCATAATCAGCCATTTCCAAATCTAACAAGTTCTTCTTATTTTCTACCTACAAATAAAACATATTAAAGAAAATGTATAAATGTTCTTTGTTTTAAATAATTACAGATGGAAACTATTCATTTTAGAAAAAAAGTAAAAATATATAAAATTGTAAGAATTATAAAAAGATACATACATATTTATGTATGCAATTAAGGATCTTATTGCCACTGCTAATTGTTTTATAAGTGGTATAAGTTTAAAATCTATAACACATTTAGTATATCTTAAAGATATACCATACAAATTAAATACACTAATGCATGCATAATCTTCAACATCTTCAATCTTCAACATAATCAAGGTAAAAAAGAAAAACTTTAAACGGGAATTTTTCCATTCCTTACTTAAAAAACAAAAACTCCTTCAAAGCCAAAAAGATATTAACCTTCTTTTAGTACTCAAATTTATGTACCAATACAGTACATTTAGAAATTATATAAGCTGTTTTAAACATGCCCTTGTATTTGTCTATAAACAATGCTTTGAAAATTTTCATACTGCACTTTGCAAATCATATATTACATATTTATTTTAAGCTCAAATTGTAAAAAAAGACATAATTTTTACATTACAAAAAAAAAAAAAAAAAAAAAAATTAAAGATTGTAAATGGATAAGATTCTAAAAGATTTGAAAAATTTGTATAGAAAAAAAAAATGATAAAGAGAATGTATTCGTTAATTAAAAGAAAAACATTCTACATGAAAAACACAGAGGAAAGCAAAAATAAATAAACAATGTATATATATATACACACATATATGTGTGTGTGTGTGTGCATGTTAAACTTCTATATAAATACATTCTTTTAAATGGTCTATTTGCCAGCTGCATTAGAAGAAAAAAGAAACATTCTTTTAAATTGTTGAATAGAATAATTACATTCCTTTAATTAAAAAACTATTTACTAGAATAGAAGCAATTATTCATCATATGCATTTTAATTGTTTTCATATAAAAATGAAGCAACCATAAAGTTCTTGATTAAAATTATTATATATATATATATATATATATATATATATTATTTAGTAAACAAATTTCTAAATAGAATCTAAAGGTTTCAAACATTGTGGAAAAAGCTGGATTCAAATATTAGCAAAAATTAATGATAATCATCATTTTATACATGCATAGTGGTGTTACTTGCAAAAGGCAAATAAGTCAATACTATTCATGGAATTTAATTTGACATTTTTCAAATTGAAATACATGTAAACATCTATAAAATACAGATTCTCACTATATATGATGTGAAAAAAATATTTTAATAACACATTTTTCAAAAAGCAATAAATTAGGGCAGAATACGATTTTCATACATATATAATTATTAAACAGTTTTGCAAAGCAGTATTAAAATTTTTGATACTTTGAAGTTTATGGACAATGATCCATAAGCAAAAATAATGATTTTTAGATATTACACATTGTTAGAATAATCAGTATAAATTTTGGATCCCCTTCAAAAAAAGTAGGAAAAGCAGTGGGTTCTGAGAAAACTTTTAAATGAAGTCTCAGTTCCTAGTACATAAGAAGTAGAATGGAAGTAATGTTAGAACTTGCAAAGTTTATAAGAGGGAAAAGCACAGCAAAGAAGAGACTGTAGAAATCAATTTTAACAATTATATGTGGAATCAATCTAATTAATTCAGAGGATGACAGTTAAGATAAACACAATAAAGTTAATTGCATATAAAATAAACTAATTTAAATTCAACTAAATAATTTGAACTATATTTTTAAATAAAGAATCTTTCACTAAAAAAAATCAGAAAACTTAAGCTTCAAACAAATGTCATTGTCAATGAAAGTTATATTGAGCCAAATTCTGTTAATATACTATAAAAAGTAAATGATTGAAAATAATATTTATTTACTAGAAAGTGCTGAAGAAATCTGACAAGAAAAGAAGAAAATACCTCTTATTAGCAGATAATTATAATTGATAAAGAAAAAAAATCATCATTTATTATTATAAAAAGTTTAATTAAAAAAAAAAAAGAGTGAATGTGTTTTAAAGAATACATACTTTTTTTTTTTTTGCATAACATAAATTCTTTTAATGCATTTTTTAAAAAAGCTTAATGATCCTGCTGTAAGAAATTTGCCAAAAGATAAAAATGTTGTTTAATTCTTATTTTGCTTTTTTGTGTTAATAACATTTATGCTTGGGTAAATTCTTAATTGTCAATTGAAATTTAAGAGATTCATATGCTATCAGTCTACATTATGTTCTAGTGGAGCAAGATCTTTGGCAAGTTTCTGTATTTTATAATAAGTTTTGAATATGAAGATATTGTGCTCCAAGTATGACCCAGGTTATCAAGTTTCACATTTAGAAAGGTTTTCAGGTTAAAGCTTAGAAAATCTATCACAAGTTACTATAATGCTCAAGATTGTAATAGCATAGTCAGAATTTGTTACTGAAGAAACAACAAAATGGAACATTTTGTAGGAATTATATAATGTAAATGAAGAAATTTAAATATATTTGAAAGACACAAAATTTGATTTTTTATATATCTATGCTACTCTTAACAAATAGCTTGTGCATTTTAATCATATGTTGTTAGGATAGTCTTTGTTTTCAACAAGTCTTTTTATTTTGTTTGTATCACAATGTTTCTATTTCTGTATAAAAATTAACTATATGTTTGAGAATAAACACACGCTATTGAAATTTTTTTCAAACTATGTCTTCCATATTTAACAATGCAGTTAGCATTTCAATTTAATAATAAATTGCTTTAAATAAACAAATTAAAAGATCAGTAAAATGTACATAGAGTTTTATAGTCAAGTAAATTACTAAAATTATATATGAATATTAATGTATTAAGATTCATATATAATTTAAATTTCAATAATAAACATTTATAGCTATTATTATCATGTGTGAACATGATGTCGAACTGGTTATAGGTTTGTGAGATCTCCAAAAAGCAAAGCTAGAAAATAAATAAGTAAGAAAGAGTATAAGTTATTATTTAAACACATTAATCTTCTTGTACAATGTAAGAAACTTTTATTTAAAAATATTTTATAGAAAATATACACTGATATTCTGATTTAATTTATGTGGGTTTTAAAAGTGACATGAAATATGTGTTGCTAAATTTGACGATTGACCAATTTCAAGTCATGTGCTCTGTAATTCATTTTGAATTGCCTGATTTTCAAAATATATGCAAATTGCAGTTTCAATATTCTCAAAATAGTGTCTAAAGATTAGTTTATGTTTATTAAAGCTAATTTAACCATCACTTAATAAAGTTTTAGAGTTATCAAATTTTTGATATATTCCCATGGCTTACTGAACATTGGTATTCTAGTATATGTATTCACAGCAAAGTATGTTCACACATGATGAATTAAAATTTGTGAGCCGATTTCAGTTTTCTTAATTTTAAAAATTAAATCAACATTAAATTTATTATAAATTAAGTTATGTAGTTAAAAAATATGCAATGAACCTTTTTTGAGAACAATTTAGCTGTTCTTTTAAATTATTGTTTTCATCAGTAAGATAATTAATTTTTTCCATTTTCACATTTAATTCTGCATGAAGCTCCTCAATTTTATGACTTTTTTCTTGCTTCTTACATTCAAGTACTATGAGTTTGCTTTCTAAATCAACCAACAATTTTTCTTTATCCTGTAACAAGAAGAAAACAAAATAAAAATTATATGATTGTTAAAAGAGCAAATCATTTAAAATTATATATTTTTCATTGTGGAGAAAAATAAAATTAAAAATTTATAAACCTGTTGGGCTAATACACTAGCTTCCAAGTTTTGGTTTGTCTTTAATAACTGAGAATTCATATCTGCAACCTTTTCTTTCAATGAATTTAATTCCATTAGAGTAGCTGATAAATCTATTTCCAATTTCTTGGCATTTTCTTTTTGAATTTCCAATTCATCTTGAGTTTTGTCATATTCATTTTGCAAACTCTGTGGCAGCAAAGAATAATATTAGTATTTCAATTTAGAAAATGAATGCTTATTAATATACACTGGTGTCCAGAAGTTAAGCATAAATCGTAAAATGCGAAAAACATGGAGTAAATATTCGTAAAATTATTCCAAATTTCTTGCGGATATTAATTGGGTGAAGAAGAAACATTGGGTTTATGCAAAACTTTCAGTCTCGGGACACCTCCTGCGCGAAACACCTGCGCATGTCGGAACGCAGAGAAACCGATTCACGCAGCATAGGCAGTTCAGACAAGTTTCGTGCAACTGCTGTGCGAAGGAACGTTGTTAACCATCAAACAAGGTGAATGATGGCACAAAGACAACAATTGGGCATGTTTGCGAAAGGAAGAATCATTGGAATGCTGGAATCACAATACGATCACAAACCGAAGTGTCTCGAATTTTGAATGTGGACCAGTCTATGATCTCAAAACCGTGGCAGAGGTTTCAAAGAACGGGAGATGTTACCCGACAACCAGTATCAGGTCGACCAAGAGTCACAACCCCTAGCCACGACCAATATCTGGTAATAAGTGCGCGACGTCAGAGGGGCAGTACTGCCAGAGCACTGGGTTCGGCGCTCACAGTCGCCACAGGAATACGAATTTCGAGACAAACTGTTTACAGGAGACTCAATCATGTTGGCCTGTATGCCAGAAGACCAGCAGTTTGCATTCCCTTCACGTCTACGCATAAACGCGCTCGTTTGAACTGGAGTCTGAAACATTAACATTGGAGTGTGGGCCAATGTGATGTTCAGTGACGAGTCAGGTTTAGTTTGAGTAGTGATTCTCGTCGGGTAACGATATGGAGAGAACGTGGAACACGTTTTGAACCTAGAAACATAACGGAAAGACATCATTTTCCATCAAGAGGAGTAATGGTATGGGCAGGCATCATGATGGACGGCCACACAGACCTCCATTTCTTTGACACGGGGTCTGTGACTGGTCAAAGATACAGAAACGAAGTTCTTGAGCCTTATGTTCGCTTGTTTCGAGGTGCTGTCGGTCCTGACTTCATATTCATGGATGCTAATGCGCCATGTCACCGATCGGTGCTTGATGATCCTTGAAACGGAAAACATCCAGCGCATGTCGTGGCCTGCGAACTCCCCTGATTTAAATCCTATCGAGCATGTATGGGATATTCTCGGGAGACAAATTGCAGCCCTTTCGCACCCACCAAGCTCCGTTACAGAACTGAAGAGAGCTCTCCAAGAAGCTTGGAACCGTTTGAGCCCACAACTCATTCATCATCTCATAGCAAGTATAGTAAATCGCTGTGCAGCGTGCCTGGCTGTCAGAGGGGACCACACGCCTTATTAAACTGCAGCATTAGTATTTTATTTAATGTTTTCTTTCATTTTTTTCTTTAAAGTGTGAACCCTTGCTATGCTCAGTTTTCTTTCAAACTGCTACTGTGGATAATAAAATTAATTATTATCGTTCTTTTGATTTGTTTTCTTATTTTATAACCCTTTTACACTCGCATATCACGTTTCCCGCCACTCTGATTTACAGTTCCTTCTTTATTCACATAATTATCAATTATGCTTAACTTTTGGACACCAGTGTATATACAAACAATTAATTTTAAGTAATTTGGAAGAAAATTTTTCGAATGCTCCAACAATTATAACAGTATAAGAGAAATTTCCTTTTCTCATATAGATTAAATAAAAACGAACAATTTAGAAATAGAATTAACTTTTTGTCTATTTTACATGAATTTATTTTACTTACTACAATTATATAATATAAGTCTGAAGTTAGTGATTAAAATATCTACACTATTAATTAAATTTTTAAAAGTTTTTTTTTTTTTACAAAAATATTGTATTTTTTTCTATAAAACAATTACACTCTACATAAATTAGTGATAACAATATTTCTTCAGAAAAATAAGTTCTAAGATTTATATAAATAAAGGTATTAATACAAATTACAAACACATCTATCACACAAATTTCATAAAAAGAATATATTTACAAAGTTATATAAAAATATGCATAATAAAACCCAAACACACCAATTCATGGTGTTTTACAGAGATAAGCAAAATGATTATAAAATTTTGATTACAGGCCTATTTGAAGGCACCTTTGTATAGGTATGCATTTCTACATAACTAGTATATATGGATTAAAAATTATAGATACTCTTTACTATATAACCAAAGAGATTTTGAAACTAATTTAGCCACTTCTGTTTAAGCTCTAAAACAAGGTCTTTTTTTTACTAATTAATAGTGCATTATGCTATGTGATTATATCACATCATGTTCTTTAGTATATAGGTCACACTATTTCTCTATTGTTATGAAGATAATTAATACATGTCACATGTTTACAGCGGGTATTATCATCGATAAAATATGAATGATTTTCCAACAATAACATAAAAATCGCATATATGATGTAATATATTATCATGCAAAAAGGCAAACAATGAATGCACTAAATTCTGTATATCCATTCAAAATTTTACCTCTAAACTATAATTTCACCACCTCTGTAATGGTCAACATCAAATATGTTGGTGAAAGAGTTTTGAGTTAAAATATATTGGTACCTTTAATCAAACAATAAATTAAATATGTTTTCATCTATGAACTGCCCATTTTCTCACCTTTTTGTACACTTTATTCTTACTGCACTGTATAACTTAGAATAACATTTATACCTAACCCTATTGTACATTTACTTTCATACAGTACATTTCATTCTGATCACACCAATTGATGTATTCATAACATTATGAATATCTCTACATTTTGTTGGAAATGTCCATATGAGCACATTAGTTCCTGTATGTACAAACCAGCATAGCTTAATCTTCTGGTTACTGTATGGCTTCTTATTTTTGAGGCTCATGTTTGTCTGTACCTTTTGCTAATGACCTTCAGTTGAGATAATCTTGGATGGTCGACCAGAATGTGACTCTAGTAACAGTTACTATTTGGCATAGCCATCCAATGATATTTTCTAATTCTAAATTTATTAAGGGGCCGGAATGGCCAGCACTTTGGCGTTCGGTACAAGTTTCGGGTTCGAGTCCCGGTGGTGACCTGGATGTTTGTAGTGGTTCGGAATCCACTTTATAGGTCCCCAGTCTAACATGACTATAGAGCATTGGGCATAGGGCTGACAACCCTACCCCGTAAAAGGAAAACATCTCATGTTTTGAAATCTGCCAGTAGGCAGATGGCCTTGGCCCACCATGGGGCTGTTGCGCCAATCATGATGATGAAATTTATTAGAAAATATCTCACTTTTACTTTTTCTATTAATTTATTCACAATTGTTTCTAAAAATAAAATCATTCATATGTGTTCTCTGATTCATATAAATTATTATATAAATGCATTAATTTTTTTCCCCTGTATAGCACATCCAAAATACCTTTTTTAGTGTCCCACTATAATTTTTATATTTGTTTGTCCATGCTTTCATGTGTTTAAAAAAATGTGCATAATTATCAACCAATCAATGACGTATATTGGTTAATCCTTTAAGCTTGAGAAAGGTATGATGGTATGGGTGAGGCATTTTTGAAATTTTTCATTGAAAATCCTAGCATGCACGGTGTGCCTCCCCCTCCTGAGGCATGGGGAGCATAGATTTTTAAATTATTTTTAATGTATACAAAATCAAAAAAAAAAAAAAAAAAAAAAAAGTACAATTTAAATATAAAAAAAAATGTTAGGTCTTAAATTTCTATTACTTACTAACTGATTATGCCAATGAACTTGATCACTCAAAATTAATTCTGTGTACGAAAACTACAAATTTATAGACACCAGTATATTTTAAGTTTATAAAAGTACACATATTGAAAATTAAACATATATAGTATCAACAAAATAAAAATAACAGGACCTTCAATACTACTTCACTTTTTTTGACTAATTTTCAAATTATTGAGTTTTATATGTGAGAAGTATAAATGTATTCCCCAGTACCATGTAAATAAGCAAAGCCTTTTATTTTTATTTTTGCATACACATTTTTATTAATAATGCAGTTTATGTTCCTGCTCAACCTTGCATTTGTTGCTGTCCTTTTGCATGTCTTGAATTTTTTGTTTTCATTAATGTTTTAATTTAAATAATTTTGAAAAACAATAAATCCTATACCAGTCATGATTATTTCAGAATCATGTTCAAAAAGGTTTTTGAACTTTTTTAATCTATAAAAATGTTTATGTCATCTAAATTCATACATGCCATCAGATTCTTCAATTGAGAGAGAGAGAGAGTATATTTGTAGTATGTATTATTTGCAGGTTTGATTAACAATTGTCTACTTTTTATTTATATTTTTTAAATATTAAATATCCCTATATTTAAATATTTTGCTATTTGAAAAAAAATTAACGTCATTTACCTGATAATTTTGGGCATACTGGAGTTGTTCTGAAGAAACTTTCTCCAATTCTTCACGAGCTTCATTTAATTTAGTAATATACTTATCTTTCTCAAGTTTAGCTTCGTCTGTCTAAAATCAAAATAAATTAACAGAAAAATTAGACATATAAAAACAAAAACCATTAACAAATAAGAAAGTAAAATTTTATACCTGCTTTTTAGATTCCATTAATTCTTTCTTTAGTTTCAATGCTATTTGTTTACATTTGGTCATTTTAATTTCAGTTTCTGCCAATTGTTTTTTTAAAATTGATTCTGATGATTCTTCCTCGTTCTTTTCACTTTTTTGCTCCAATATAACTTCTTTACTATCTTTTTATCAACATATTTATTCAATTTATCATCTAAATTTTGAATTGTTGATTTTAAATTGGGAATAATGCAATTTTTATAATCATCTAATTCATTCAACATTGATTGATACAAATTAAAAAGTTATTGTGCAGAAAAATTTAACAATTTTTGCTTTGAAACTTCCATTTTTTTTATGTTATTGAATATGGAACAGCAATCATTATTACATTTATTTTCAAAGATGTCTTTAACAGGTTCATTCTGAAAAGTTTGTTTCAGAACATTTATGTCATCATTTGAAACTGAAAATCTTTTAGTTTTGTCATCCGCATCAATTAAATGTTCTAAAGTATTTGACCACAGGTTGAAGTCTTTATCTAATCTATCAACTTCTTGTTTAGTAAAATGCATTATTTTATCCATGTGGCAACATTTCTCAGTTAAATTTTTATTATTTAGTTTGTATTCATCAATCGTTGTGCTCAAATAATTCTTTACTATTGCTAATGCTTCATTTGAAAATGCATTAAGAGATGAGATATCAGACTTAAGATTATCTTTTTCATTGTGTAACTCATTCAAAATATTATTCATATATTTTAAAACATTGTTTCTCGAATTAAAGATATCATCTAGTTTATGAATTTGCTTTTGTAAGCATGAAATTTCTTCCTGACTACATTTTAGATCATCCTTTTTTCATTCAATTCCTGGTTTATGGTTTCAATTTTTTCTAAAAGAGCATCCATTTCACAATGAATTCTCTCAACTAATATTGATTTATCATTTAGTGAACATTTTAATTTAGAATTCTCATTATTTAACTGCTCTATATGCATCTGGTATTCATTAATAATTTCTTTTTGTGAATCAATAGTGATATTCTCGTCTTCACATTCCATTTCATTACTAGGAGGTGAATCCTCTTCTTTATGCATATTAATATTCACCTGAACAGAAACATCTATTTTAGTAGAATCAGTCTCGTCATTTAGCTTGTCAAAACCAGTTCCTTCATAATCTACATTATAATCATTAACTGGCAATATATCTGCTTTGGAAGAAGTTGGTTCAACTGAAGGATCATCATCTATTTCTTCTATACTATATAATTCATTGGGATTTTTCAGAGGGTGTTCATTGAAATATTTATCATTCCTTTGCTCATCAAAAGAATTCTGATTAACTTTCATTTGTTCAACTTCATTACGCAACTCCCGAGCTTCATCTTCAAGAAACAGATTAAGTTCTTTCATTTGAAATAATTCTTCATAAACTGTTTGTTTCTGAATAGCCAAATCAATCAAATTTTCTTCACATTTTTTTATTTTTTGGAAATTTTCATTGTTACATAATGTTAATTCATACACAAGAGTTTCAACAATATTCATGTTTTCATATAACTGTTTTTTAGCCTTATTAGTAAACAAAGCTTCTTGTTTATTTAATTCAATGCTGAATATCAATTGTTCAAGTCGTAAATTGAATTTATCCAATTCTTCATCATTTTTCATGATTTTTTCATTTAGTTCAAAGTTTTCCTCTTCAAGCATTTTTGAATGGGCAGTGACATTTTCATTTTGAATTTCTAAGTCTTGTATAGTCTTAAAAGATCATGAATACGAACATTCAAAACTTCTACCTCGGTCTGCAAAGTGACATTTTTTTCTAAGCATTCAGACATTTCTGTTTCAGACAATTCAATTTTTTTATTTAAATTTGAAATTTGACTTTCTAAATCACATACTAGTTTATGGAAATGGGCTTCAGTAGCAGCCAATTTTTCCTCATGTAATGCTTTTTCTACAAAAATCGAATTCAGTATTTGTAGCACTCATAATCAAATTTGAAGTTGCTTTTAAATCAACTGAAGGAACTTGGTGTTCTTTCTGATAATTTTCAAATGCTAGTTTCAGAGATTCTTTATCAGAAAGAGTTTCTTGCAATAAATTAGCATATTCATCAACTCTTGTTTTTAGCATTTTTAATTCATCGTCTAGATTATCTTTTCCAATTTCAACTTTTCAAATAAGCAAACTAATTCTGTTTGGTTAAGTTTAAAAAGTTCTTGCTTTTCACATATTTCTAGATTTTCATTTACAACAAAACTTTCAGTTACAGGGTGATTTTCAAGATGAGAAGATACAATTTTATTTGAAGATTCTACATTACTATTTTCATATAATTCATCAACATTACCTCCACTAAGAAATCCAAACTCTATTCCACTTCCTAACTCTTCAGTATCAAATTCAAAATGTTGTTCAGCTTTCTCAGTTGGCTTTTTTGCATCAACATTTGAAAAAGTCTCCTGATTTAATTGATAACTTAAAGCCTCCTTTATCTCAAGTTTGGACTTATTTTCAACTATAGGAGTTAACGAAAGACATTCAGTAGATGCACCATGCAAAAGTGCATCTTCATATCCAGTTTTTAGAATCTGTCAATCCTTCTAAACAAGATACCAGTCTCTTAACTTCTTCTTTTAATTCTAGTTTGTCATTTTCCAAGGATTCAAACTTCAGATTATAATTTTTTTTATCAGATTCCAGAGATTGGACTTTTTCTGAGAGATCATGATTATCTACTTCTAAAGAACTTTGTATCCTTTTTAATTTAGAATTCATACTTTCTACTTCAATTAAGTGCTGTTGAAGTTCAAAAATTTCTTTTTTTACATTTGCAATTTCTTGCGATTGTAAATCTTTTTCCAAGTTCATCACATTTTCATTATGATTTTCAAATGAAGTTTTCTTTAAGTTATTATATTCTTCTTTTAATTGCTTAATTTCTTTTTGTAAATTTTGATTGTCACTAATAAGAATAGAAAAATCATTAACATTTACATTTTCTACTTCCGAAGGGTTAAGGTTTTCAGTTTGAATATTTTTAATTTCAGTTTCCAAGTTTACTATTTTTGATGTCAATAAACAGTTTTCTTCAATGCAAATAGAGTATTTCTTATTCAATTCATTAATTTCATCTATTAAATCAGTACATTCCTTGGTTTTGAATCTAATGAAAAGCTTTTTGTTTTCAGAGATTCAAGGGCAGCATCTCTTGCTTCATGTAAAACACTGATTTCATCCTTCAACTCCTATATTAAAAAATATAGATTTTTCTATATAAACAAAACAAATATTTATGAAGAAATACGAAAAGGACAATCACATAATATAAATTATAAAAATAGAAATTGATTTTTTTATTATTTTTATGAATTATAGTAAAAAAACAATAAACAATTAATACAATTTTTGCTTTGTATACTTAAAAAAATTAACTAATTTGTTTTTAATTAGTTAAATTATTTCTATTAAGAGTTAATTTGGATATTTTATTTATTTTGTAATAGAAAACTTCATAATGTATGCCAATCTTTTGTTTTAATGCAAACATTGTAAATGATGACATATGTTTTTACCATTTATATCTGGCTTACGATCATACTCCATAAATGGTAAAAAACAAAATAAAAAAAGAAATTATATCACACTAAACTGACAGATCAGGAAAAAAAAAGAAAAGAAATAACACAGCTTAGAATTAAATAATAAAAAGGGCAAATTATTCACATTAATAAGTTATCTTTCTGAGAGTTTTGCTCAGTAAATTAATCCAAAGATAGAGCATTAATGAAAAGGTTTAATAATTAATATTAACAATATGCAAGAAAACTTATCACAAACTAAACACAGCGAATAAACTTATCAAAGTTAGGTAGGCCATTACAGTAGACAATGTTACTCTAACAAAGGCTACAGCATATAAACTAATATTGAATAGTATAAATTCTTGGCAACTAGTTCAAAAATGACAGGCCTAATAAAATACAATATAGTTCCATAACACACTTTTGCCATTAGTAAACAGACAAAACAACTTCAATATTAAAAACCAGAAGGTTATTGAAAATAAATAAACTAGCACATAAAACTAGGCAATGTAAAGGTTTAGAAAACAAAATAAATTAATTCTTTCATTTAGATTAGCATTTGTTCAAAACAACATCTTCACTTTCTTTAGCTCTAGCATTGACTATTATCAACCTATTAGTTTCATTCCACTTTTCTGATATCTCCACATTTTCAATAGTTACATTACCTACCTACTGCTACTATTCAATCAGACCAGAATTTAGAGAAAATTCTGGTCTGATTGAATAGTTTTCTTTTTTTTTTATGCGTTATTGACAAATTTAACTTCATGCTGAAACATTAAAAATCAGCATGAAGTTCAACAAACTCTTTCTTCCAACCTCATACTGAGACCCCAATGGTTATCAAATTTCGAATATTTGAGAATAGAGTAGAGAATTCCAATAAAAAGAAGGATGCAAAAATTTAATAATAATGATTGTCTATTAAGTGAAAAATTTCATTTAACATAAGAAAAGTCAATTTTTGAACCCATTATCTTCAAAACTTTTAATTAGATCGTTACAAAAAATAATCATATACTAATTACATCATGCTGAACCACTAAAAAAAAAAAAAGTTGAACAGCTAAAAAGCCACATTCAGCAATGGAAAAATTTCGAAATTAGTCATTAATTAACCATAACAATTTATTTAATCAACTGTATTACCCCAAAATATTGTTCCCCTTCTAGCCATTTCAACAATACCACTCATCTGAAAATCTAATGAAAATTACAAAAGTTACTAAGAATGTCCTGCCTATTGCTTTTTTTTTTAACGCTCACTGTACATCAATGTATAATTCTTTTTTTTTTTTTTTTTAATTCTACTAATTTAAAATTTATATTACTAGCCAATATAACACAGTGTTACATAGCTTAAGAAAATAAAACGTATTATTAACTTTTTTTTCTTTAGATTCATGCCTGTTTTTAAGGCAGTATGCTCACTTTCTATTCATCTTAACTATTAGATTTATTCCAATTTTCAGATTTCCCAAAGGTTTCTATAAAACTATGTGCTGCATTTTGTTTTAGAATCAATTTGGGTCTGATAATTTTTTCTTAGGTGGCATTGCAAGTTTAACAATAGAAGTTAATGTGAAGTTCAATGTGATGTTCCACTAAAAATATTATCTTTTCTCTGATACTATATATCCCTCCTCCTAAACTAAATGCAATGGCTATCAAACTTCAAACATCAGAGACAGGAAGTGGAATTCTGGTCAGAATAAAAGGTTGAAGACTGAAACAGTACAACAGAGAAAAAAATAACGGTCCACCATGAAAATTTCACAAACCACAAAAAGTCACCAAAATGGCACATAACCTAATTTATCCAAATAGGGTAATTTTTAATGAATATT
Source organism: Caerostris extrusa (assembly GCA_021605095.1). Taxonomy (NCBI): domain Eukaryota; kingdom Metazoa; phylum Arthropoda; class Arachnida; order Araneae; family Araneidae; genus Caerostris; species Caerostris extrusa. The sequence goes on from BPLR01003799.1 coordinate 22,336, forward strand.
GATCAATTTCAAAATTTATTTTCCAGCTAATCTAGGCTTGGAATAGAAGTTGCATGCCAATTTTAATGAAAATTTGGATGTAAATTGAGGCCATGGATAGATAGAGACATACACACAAACTTTAAAAAATATATATTGCAAAATGGATATTATTTATATTGACATTGTTTATATTTGCAGTTGACTTTTTTTTTTTTTTTTTTTGTTATTGAAAACACATTTTTACAACATTTTTTTTTTTTTTTTTTTGTACAATACCAAATAATTTGACATGTATTTTTTAAAATTACATATTAATCTATAATTATTCCATGAAGTAGAAAATTATAAGGTTAAAAGTTCAAAATTACTAACTTTATTGCTCAATTGTAATTTTGTAAGTTCCTCTTGTAAACAAAGGCAGGTTTCTTTAATAGTATTCATTTGCATTGATAAACATTGCAATTGTTCATCTTTCTCATTTATTGATGTGACAAAAGAATTTCTTTCTGCATCCCAACATTTTACTTTGTCTCTTAAGTTTTTTATTTCATTTTCTTTCTCTTCCAAGGACTTATTCTAAAATTCAGTCATAAATGAATTTAATATTATTATAATAATTAGAGTTTTAAAACATTATATAATAAGAAAATACAAATAACAATGAAAAATATATCATATTCATATATATTATGTAAATTCAATCTTTTAAAAATAGAATTTAAGAATATTTTAAAAAACACAAATATGTGAAATGATTACATATTACTTAATAAATGAAAAACTAGGATTTTTAATTGCAGAAATAGATAGTTAATAGCAGAAATTTATTCCATATCCAAAATCTTTTTTAAAAAAACATTTATTTTTTGAATTCTGCATCACTATAAGTTATACTGCACTTATAAAAGTTATTTATTTATTCTTTGTTTGGTATATAAAAGAATTAAATATTTTTATTTTAAAATTCACTTTAATTAGAGAAGGGGAATGCATTAATACATGAATACACTAAATTGAAATATTTGTAATCTTTTTGAATTTTTGCATAATTACTATTATTAAGAGAATTCATTGTTACAATTAAGTTGATGACAGTGACTGAAAAATCTAATTATAATAATGAAATTAAAATAAAACAATAATGCAAAATTTTATTTTGTTTTAAAACAAGTGTGATTTTTTTCTACTTTTTTTCCGATAAAAAAATTTTATCTTAAAAAAAAAAAAAAATTATTTTTATATACAGGATTTTTAATTTTGTATAATTAATAGTGTTTGATGTATAGTTTTAATGTTCTTGTTAATAATTTAAAATGAAAAATCTCAATTGGACTACAACAATATTTAATCAGGACTACAATCGTCTTAATCAAATAAACTTTTAAAAAAGAACCCCTAGTAGTGAGATAAATTTTTTTCTTACCAGAGTTATTTTTTGTACATTTCAAATAATTGTGCAGCCTTATTATTATTATAAGAAAATATTTCTTTTTTTTTTTTTAAATTTTATTAAAAAGTCAGAAAAATTATCTTAAAATTGTGAAAAAATACCTTTAGTATTTTAAAGGTCTAAAAATATGCAGCTGTAAAATAATTTCTGTGTTAAATATTAAAATAATATTTAGTAATCAATTTTTATTCGTAAAAATGCTTTAGAAATTATGTAAAATTGAAATTTTCAATAACTTACATAATTTTCTTTTATATCGGAGATATTGCATTCAAGATTTTCAAGTTGTTGCTGCAGTTCAAATATTGTGCAATCTTGTTTTTCCAAAGATAATTTTTTTTCTTTCTCCAGTGTCACACATTTTTTATCTAGTTCTAAAAAAAAAAAAAAAAAAGTAAAATAATAATAAAAGAACTTTATTTTAAATGCAAAAATCATTCTAAACATCTTTGAAAAAAATGTTTGATAAAAATCAATACCATCACTTTTTTGCTCTTTGCTTTCTGTAATAGAGTAAGTTGCTTCTTCACAATTTTTATAAGGTCTTCCTTGCTTTTTCTTCAAGCTATAACAAAAAATAAAATTATTTTTAACAGAAATAATTAATTAATTTCAAAAATTAATTACATTAAATCAAACCATTTTTATTGTGTTTCTATAAATCCAAAAACATAACTATTCAAATTTACATAAAAATTTTTTTTTTTATCCACCAGATATTTTAAATTGAACGATTGAAAAATCATTTGAATAAAAAAATTATTCTAAAAAAAAAAAAAAATTTTATTTTATTTTACCAATATAAGACATTTGCAATCAACATAATTTATAACATGTTTCTGGCTATTTTTGTTACTTTTTATTTGAAAATTTTTTTTTTTCTCTAACTATAACGCAATTTTAATTTTATTATTAAAGTTAAATGTTTAACAATTTTGCAACAATGCCACAAAAATTGAAGTTATTTGCAGATAAAAGGTTTTACCCTGTATAATGCACCCATTATGTCTTAAGTCCTGTTAGTGAAAAGTATCGCTAATTTATACTTGGAAAGTTAAATTGAATTGAAAATCATTCTTGTGATATCATTTTTTAAAGATATTTTATTATTGATATTCAATGCATTGCAATAATGCAATTGGCATTTTAATTTTGTATTTTTCATCTTATATTGATACACAAAATAAGATGAAAAACACAATATTAAATATGCCAATTGCATTATTTATTAATCTTTTTTTTAACACATGCTTGAAACTTCTTGCATACTTTACAAATAATGCATGCAGTAAAGTAATAGCAAATGAGCGAGTAGATTTATTTGATTATTATCATGAATAAAATGTTGTAGTTCATTAACATAGACATTAACTATTATAAAAATTATGCTCACCAAAATACAACATAGTCATAAATTTCTGATAAAATGTATTATATCTGGACAATTGCATGCAGTAAGATTGTTTTTCTTATTTCAATAGTAATTTTCACTATCACTGTGTATAGTCAAGTGACACTTCATTAACAAAAAGCACCAATTTTTATCAAACGGAATTTTCTGATGAAGTAGCACTCATCAATGCAATTTAAGTAATTATTCCTAGTATTTTCCTACACAAAGATATATATATTTTTTAATTTGACTATTCACATTCCTTTGATATTTTTTATTAAAAAAAAAGTAATTTTAAATTTTTAAGAATTAGATAAAATAACAAAACAATGGAAAACCTGCATTCAGTTGTTTGTCTAGCACTTTTCATATTTTTGATAGTTTGTGGGATCGAATGAAAATTATTAATGTGCATTATAACAGATTATATTTCTTAATGTGAAAATTACACTGTTTTCATTGATGTTCTTAAAAATTTATACAATTAATAAAATTAATTTATTATTAAGATTATAATAAATGAAAATTTCAGATTTTACATTAAATTTAATAGTGAAAAAGTAAAAGAAACAAGTTAATACATACAACACTTTTTCTTTTTTGTTTCTTCATTTTCTTGAGGAGCATCTGAACATGCTTCTGCCATATTTGCCTGTACAATTAAATAAAGCATATTTTTATGAAAGAGCTCAAAACATTAAAAAGAAATTAAGATATAATGAAGCAATACAGAAAAAAAAAAAATTGCATTTTATATTATGATATGCATACATTTTTAAAATAAGATATAATGATTGATGATCAGGAAAATGAGAAAAGGTAAAAACCGTTCAGAAAGAGACAAAATATTTTACTAATATTTAACTGCAAAAATATATATAATAATAATAAATAAATAAATAAATAAATGTTTTTAAATTTTTGACAGTCTTAGACTATGGTGTTTACTGAGCAGAAATACTTAAAACATAGCGAACAATTTAGCTTTTGATATAATTAGTTTTCCCAATATTTTCTCACTTTTGACTCTAAATAGAAGATTATTCCGCCTCACTGTAATTCAAATAAATTTTTAGATGAGTCTTTGACTTGCATCCAGTCATCTAGCAAATAGAAATAACATGATTTATAAATATTGAGAGCACATATTCCTTGATAAAGCTCTCCTCAAGGTGTTATAAAGGTTTTTTATTTTGATTTTACAGACTTTTCGGGTAACATGTTACACATCTTGTTATTTTATAAATTGTGATTAACTGATCTGCACATGCAGCTCTAGCCATTCACGCTTTTGATATTTGTGCCTGTTTAACGATTTTCAGTTTCAGTACTGCAGCTTATGCACACTTCATATCTTGAACAATTTCTTTCCCTTTTTTGAGAGATCTGAATGCGACACACTTCAGGGTTCTTGTATTGCAAATCCAATAATCATTTTATTATACAATGTTGTGAATTTTGTGCAAAATGATCATGTTTCTAGTTCAATCCTTGTCAGCTCTTCTTGAGTTTTATGTTCTCATATATACATATATAAATCAATGGAGCTGAGAAAAAAAAAAAAATGGAAAAGAATTTGTCATTTTTAAATAATTATCATAAAATACCTAATACCTGGATAGAAGATAGAGAAAATGAAGACACTTTAAACTTTTTCCAGCAAAATATTTTTAGTAATTTCTAGAAGTATTCAAAATGTTGTATTTTCTCCCCATAATTCAGTTCCAATTTATTTTTTTATTAAAAATATTTTATTAGAGGCTAGGAAGTTGTGAATCACTGTTAAAAAATTTCTTTGAAATACAAAAAAGAAAAACCTTGTTGAATTTTTTTAACAATGAACAAAATCCTTTATTAAAAAAGTTAAATTAGGATTTTGTGTGAACATTTTTTCAGAACTTTCATGAAGTGAAGTGAATACAAATGTTTCATTTCCCAGATTTAATAAATATTGTACAACCATTACTTTGTCTAAACAAAAAATTTTTTTTTTTGTAACAAAAATTTAAATAACAGTTCATAATTTGTAAAATTGTTGTATAATTTTTGAGAACACTAACTTGTTGGCATTTGAAGTTAAAATCTATAAATAAAATTGCTGTAATTTCTAAAATCCATAAATAAAATAATGCACAATGAAAAATACTTTATACTAAAATATGCATTATAAATTTTCCAATTACAGTTTAAACAAATGACTTTTTTTAAAAATATTCTATTTTGATAACTATATTTCAGAACATAAAGCTAAGATACTGAACAACCCTACAATTGCTGAAATTCTTTTTTATCATTTTTCCCATTTCTCAATTGTAGAAGGAAATTATTTGTGATCAGCAAATGAAATTTGAATTTTCCTTATTTCGTATTAACCTGATATTTTATTATTCTGTAATATAATATTTAAATTTCCATTATCAAATTATCAATACTTTTTTATATACAACTTTCACAGTGTAGAGAATAATGCAAGGTTCTTAATTTTCCCAGCACATATATTGGATTTTTCTGTCCTAGCATTTTTAACAATGGAAATGTTATCAATTATGTAGACTGTGTAATAAGTACCAAAATGCTATGCTCATTTTCTTCCAGGGAACTATAGCATGTTTATAACATTATTATTAACATTTAACATTAAGTAAATAATTCTTGAAATAAATATAATAAAAAAAAAATTTACAGGTAATATATGCTAATAACATTATCAGTCAACTTGATATTAGATATTAAAAGCAACACAAAAATTACTAATTAAAATTAATATTGAATATAAATTGTAAATAATTTAGGAAAGATACTTGCTAGGTGATACAAATTTATTTGCCTATTTGATTTCAACTCAGAAGTCTATTTTGCTGCTTCACATTTTGAACAACAGTTTTAACTTAAATTACATCCAATTTTTTGATGACAGACTCCTTAAAAAAAAAAAAAAAAAAAAACACCTATCAAACAGATGACAGCTATTTCTGTCTTGGTGGCAATTATTTATAACTTGTATATTGATTAGAAGAGGGCCGATGAGATCATGAAGGTAATCTGATACACTGGACTTACATCAGTGGTTATAGTCTAAAGAGCAATTTCCTATGAAAAGCAAATTTGTACATTAAATTAGTGACTGAATCAGTTGTATTGTAATTTTTAATCACAATTCCAGGGGGCATTTTCCAAATAGATAATGATTGTCCCTATACCACTGTTATCACCTAACATGATCTATAGAGTGTTGGCACATTGATTTCACATCTTTCTCCCATCCAGCACATATGGGACATTATTGAAAGACAAATCCAATGCCAGACACACATGGACAGCTAGACACACAGGACTGCTGCTAAATTGGTTTACCATGTGCAACAAACATGAAATTCAGTCCCATAAAATGAGATATGGTACTTGTACAACAAAATGAATGTATGTTTGCTTGATTTTATTCAAAATTGTGGAGACTATGGAGTTTATTAATATAAAGTTATTTCACATTTTAAAGGACTCTTCTTGTATATATTTTAGTGTAACTATAATTAAATATATACATTACCTAGAGTGCTTTGCCTAAATTTCATTCCTCTAAACTAATTTTTTTCTTGGTGTAGTAATTTCATTTTCCACCAGTATATTATATAACACCTACACTAAGATATTTAATATTAAATGTGTCTAAAAAGACTTCATTTGAATAACTTCAAATGTGTGGGTTTCATGGGAGACCCAATTTAAGAGTTTAAATATGAATGAACAATTAAAAGAATCAGTTGAATATGTCATTTCATACAATTCATGATCTCTTTCCTTTTCCAAATTAGACTTAATAAAGATATTTTCAATTTCAATCATATGTTGCCATTTAAAGTACTTTTATTCATTTCAGTATCTATTACTAAAGAAAAGAGATAAAAATGTTTCATTAATACATTATTGAAAAAACATAGCTAAACTACTCAATCAAAAACATTTACACACAATAAAATAAAACTCATGGAATACAAGTCAACATGACTACTGTATGCTTTAACAACAGGCTTGGTTTGTATTGGAATGATCACTTTGTTAACTCAAGTAAATAACATGTTCAACATTTGATAAATAGATGATTATTATAGAAAATTATAATTTATTTAAAATTAGTTTTAAGTGCATGTTTTAAGGTTTGGTTACTTGTTGAGTTTTGACAATTACCTATAGTGTTGTTGCACAGGTCACAGTCCTTTTCATACAGTGATTTTCAAAAAGAAATATTTCGTTTTTTTTTTTTAACCTGTAGATAAATTTTAATTTCTTAATATTTGTCCTTTTTATTCTATTAATAAATAAAATCATTTTTAATATTTTGCACATTTTAGAGAATCATATATATGTTAATCATTGTAACATATTAATTTGTTTAATTTATCAAGTGTATTACTGTGTAGTTCTTATTTTTGTGAGGTAAAATTTATTTGTGCATAATTACATGTTATTAATTAATTAATAAATATATACACAGTCCAGTCACATTAATGTGACCACCACCTACTTTCGACGTCAATGTGAAATAACCAATCTCAAAAAACAGGTGGCAGCACATTGCAGTGGAGTGTATATAAAGAATTCCACACTCCACTTAAAGCCAGAATATACAAGTGTATATTCTAGCTTTTGACAGGTGATCACATTAATGTGGCTGGATTGTGTATAATACTATACACATAATTCAGGAATTTTTATTTGAAATTTGCATTAAATGGACAATATTTAAAATTTTTGTTATCCAATTTAATTCAATACAATAGTTAAAAAATAGTTATATCTTGAAAATGTTTAAAAATTAAAGTAATAGCTTTTCAGATCTTTAATTAACACATAGGTAAATAAATGTATGTCTTGAAAAGAATTTTGGGCAGTTTTCGCAATCCTTTAAAAAGGCAGCATAGCACCAATTCCAGTACAAAAAGAACAGGGCATTTTCCTTAACTTTTTACTTCTTCAGAATAGGGAAGTGTCGTCTTTTATTATTATGTTGTGGTAGAATAACTTTTCTGAATTTTCTCTGCTATGATATAATTCTAAGAACTAATGGTTAAAAAATTAATGAACTATTAGAAAAAAAAAGTTAATAAATAGAGAATTGCTTACAACTAGCCAATGAATTAGTATACTTCAAAAAGAATGTTTTTGTTTTGTTTAATGAAAGAAATTAAATAAAAAACAGCATAATATACATGTTTACACTTACAAGTTTTTTGATGTAGATTATAGGGCAGTTATTCAGCCACCTTCCATCATTAAATATTAATACAGGGTAGGGAAGAAAGAAGCGATTTGAAGTGGAGCCAAATAAAAGTTGCAACTTAATGCAGCAAAAGCAATTCATTGCTGAAATTGCAACTCATAGAATATAGTTTTAGGTGGCAAGATGAAACAATACAATAATGTGTGCAAGTGAATAAAAAAAAAAATGTCCCATAGTGACGTAAAAAATAATTAAAAATGCTTTCTGGAAGCTTACTTGTTTGTATCCATTATATATATATGCCTAAAAAAAAAGATTTAGGACAATTCCCATTCACCAATTTTTCGGAGCAATTCTATACTTTTTGTATCAAAATGTTTTAATAAATAGTAAAATATTACTAGGAATTTCAAATTCTCAACTTAGTGATCTGTAAATTGATTATTTAACTGAAATTAATCAATTATTTTAACTACTACTCTAATTCTCGTAAAGTAACACTGCAAAAACCCACCCTAACAGGCATGCTTGAAATCTCCTTTTACTATATATATATATATATATATACACACACAGCCCAGTCACATTAATATGACCACCACCTACTTTCGATGTCAACGGGAAATAACCAATCACAAAAGGCAGGTGGCAGCACATTGCAGTGGAGTGTATATAAAGAATTCCACTTAAAGCCAGAATATACAAGAGTGTATATTCTGGCCTTTGACAGGTGGTCACATTAATGTGACTGAACTGTGTATATAATCAAGAATTATGATAATTAAAAGGAAACATTTTTTGTTTTCTACAACAAAAAAAATTTTTTTAATAGGGATTCACCAAAATATGTCCTAAATAGCAGGGCAATTATCTATATACTATTTTACAATATTTATGATTGGTATTTTGTTTATTAAAACCTTGAGACGATTTAAAACTGCCCAATAAAATTCTTAAAACATATATAGTATCACATTAGTAAATAATTATTATGCTATGAATTAAGTTCCATTTCATAATAAGAAAAGTAATCAAAATGAGTCTTGCAGAAGTCTACGAAAAGAGATGCATTTGGAAATAATTTTCCGTTGAGAGAATAGAAAACTTTAACATTAAATATTTTTCTATGGACTAAAAGATTTGAAAGATGTTGATTCATTCATACAAATGATTTCTCTTTTTTACTGAAAGTAAAACTTTTTATTCTTTACTATACTTTTCATATATTATATTGTAAAAATAGGAAAATGTTTGTAATTTTTGACAAAGAATAACCAAATGACCTTTTTTTTTTATTAGTTCATAAATGTAAATTCTTAACTCTAATACAACTTTTAATATGTCATACATTATAAGTAACAAAGTTATATATTACCTATGGCAATATGTTATATATAACTTTTAATGCAATAATTACAAAACTTTTAATATATATTAACTTTTACGGAAGTTTGAAAAATTGAAGATTTCAGCACAAATAAAAAAAATATAACTTCATTGGCAAAAAGTATGATCAAGAAAATAAGTAAATAGATAAAAAAAATGAAATCTTGCATAATCCATGAAAAATTTCTATCACAGCAAATTATGAATGTAAATTATAGGCAGGAAATTACAGTGATATTTAAAGTTTTCTTATAGTTTAAAGGCAATCCTTAATGTTCAGCACATCATTTTCATTTCAGTATTTTCTTATTTCAATTATAGTCAGTTTTTAAATGTAACAATTTTATTAAAATAAATCATAGTTTCCTTCATGATATGGAATCAAAATGTTTCAGGGCTGTAATAAATAATAATTTGACTATAAAAGAATGATGTAAATATGTTCTTTTAGATGGTAATAAAAATACAAATTTTATATATATTTTAGATTAAATTAATTTAAGAAAATACAAATGAAAAATTCAGAGATCTAATCTGAATATAACAAATATAAAAATTAAGTTTATTTTCCATAACTATATCCATAAGTTTATTTTCTTTTTGTTAATTAATATTAGAAAAAAAAATTAAATATCTGAAGGTTACTTAAATGCAATAACAACTGACAAAATAAGAAATTTTTATTACACACTCAATTTAAATACAGATATACAGAAAATACAGTGATTGCAAACAGTACTCTCTTGCTAAACAAATTTTAAAACAAAAATCTAATAATTTACCATTTAAAATATGTATATACAGGTACAGAATATTACCAACTAGCCTTCACTAAAATGAATGTTATTATTCCAATACAATATACATATCATCTTTCATGCAATAGACAAATGCCAATTGATATAAACAAGATACACATTTAAAAACTAAAGAATTAGTATCACATAAACTAAATTTCAGACTAACAATACATTTAGTTAGATATTTATTAAACATATAAGTACACACGTGATTTTTTTTTATCAAAAATAAACAAAGCAAATAATTGTATGGTTTTTTTTTTTTTTTTTTTTTTTTTAACATCATCCAACACAGAAGTTAATCAAAAACAAGTGTTGCTTGAGTCAAATTATGTACATTTTTAAATAAATTAATAAAATATTCTACTATAATTCATCTGCAAAATATAAATATAATCCATGAAACATTTCTTTACATGGAAATATATGTGGCATAATTAACTTAACTTTTTAAATTAGAAAAATGTGTAATAATCTTATTTAATAGTTTTGAAATGTTTCATACTTATAAATAAATAATTAACTAATATTAAAATTGGTACTTACCACAATTTAAAAAGGTAGTCATTTTTTAACACCATAAAGAAAATTTATAATAAAAATGCTCAAATTTTAAGCACATTGCTGTTCCTTAATAAGCATATCTTATTTAGTTTAGAGAATTGTAAATGCAAAAGTTGATGGAACAAAAATCAAAATGTAATACATTTCAGACTTAATATAAAATGCTGACAATTACAATAACTTGGTAACATTATCTTATAAAAATATTAAATTGCATTTTCTAGTGGCTCATACTACTAATGAAGAAAATAAAAATTTTAAATGTTCTTCAGAGCAAGATTAAGTTGAAAGTTATTATTAATCATACCTATAATCTTCTACAGAAATACGGAATTCAGTATTGAAAGATATAATCTCTTCATAATAAACATTTTTTTAAATAAAAATTCAACATAAAAACAATAAATCCCCCAAAAAACTAATCATTTCATCCAAATAAATAAAGTCTAGATTACAGTTCAAAATTGTGAAATTGAATTTCAAGTATATGTTTCTAATGCACTATGCTCTAGATTACTTCTACATTTTGCTGAATGTAGTTTTCGATGATTAAAGTTGTGCAATATTTTATTGCATAACTAGTTGGTTATTACAATCAGCACATTGTTTAACAAAACTTTCTTTTCTTTCACACACAGCATTTCTTTGTTCTAAATTCCTAAAAATTTTATAACTGTGTAAGAACACCAAATAGGAATTGCATGAAATATTTTGAATTTAAGACAAAATAAAATCCCCAATACAATCAAACTACGATGTGTATAAGCAGAAAAAGACACAAATAAAAAAAATACAGAAAGTTTAATATAACACAACCATTTTTCTTTTAAATTAAATAAAGAAAATTAAACATTTGCAGGTTGTAATTTAATGTGCAATCTACAGTAAAAAGGAACTATGGCTTAAAGTAGTTGAGAAAGAATAGTTAATATCTTTTCCCTGATGAAATCACATCATGGACACATAATTGGGCCCAACTTTCATGTCACTTATTTTGTTCATATCTTAATAATCAGAAATGCTTATAAACCATAACACAATTTTCTAAAGTCAATATGCTATCACATTACATAAATTATTTAGAAACATAAGTATATGTACGAGATGGAGATCTGAGAGTCATTGCAGGGGTTTCTGGAGGGGTTCCATTAAGGAAATCCCAAATCAAAATAGTGTCATCATGAGAACTACTAACTATCTGGAAATCATCAAACTGCAAACGGAACACCCTGCCAGAATGCTCTACTGATGTACGTAAACACAAAGAACCAGCTGGTGCACGTGGATCTAATGCAGCAGCTAGATCCCACACTTTAATTTTTCCATCATATGCTCCACTAACTATTCTTTTATTGTCGAACTGTATGCACCTCACCAGCTCTTTATGTCCTTCAAGGGTCCGTAAACAAGCACCACTTTCAATGTCCCACAGCCTTATTGTATTATCAGAACTTCCACTTACAACTAGCCTGTCTCTGTATTGTAGACAAGCTATTCCACGTTTATGTCCATTTAGAGTACGGACAAATTCACAAGTAGATGTATTCCAAACTTTTATAGTTCTGTCACCAGAAGCAGAAACAATATACTTTTCATCAAAGTCAACAACATTAACAGCAGCACGGTGACCAACAAGAACACGTTGAATTGTTATTTCAGATGGAGAAACCATATTCCACACAGTAATTGAACGATCTTTTGAACATGTAACCATCATACCATTATTAAAGCGAAGATGTAAAACAGCTTCACAATGATGAATTAGGGTGTTGATGAGTTCGCCTGTTTTAACATCCCAGACACGAACAGTAGAATCACTAGAACCGCTTATAATAACTCTATCATCATACTGGAGACATAGAACTGAGCCTGTATGACCTGTTAACACTTGTATACACTCCAAGGAAGCACGATCCCATATTTTTATAGTATTATCTCGTAAGCCACTGACAATTTTATTATCATCATATTGTACACAGTAAACACCTTTGCTGTTTTCACTTTGGCAATTAATTCGTTTAAGTGTATGACGGCCACACCGCCAATTTGTTTCAATGTTTTCAATATCTTGAATTATTTTAGGAAATAGCCTTCTGTAAAACACATGATCTGGATGTGGTTCGCCAGGGGCAGGCTTAAACAAATATTTAATCCAACCTCGTCTTTCCATCAAACCTCTCCAGAGCGAATCAGTTCGAACAAATCTTTCAATCAGCTTTTTCCATAACATACCTTCAGAAATAACTTGATACCACTCTTTGCACACCAGCTCTGCAGCACAAAGCGATTTAGCATCTAAGTAGGACAGTATATTTTCCGCTATGTGATCTAATCCATTTTTTGGCAGAAGGGATATAAAATCTCTACGTAGCATAGGTCGTAAAAATGAACTTATGCGGCTATGTTGATGATGAAGCATTTTAGTTAAAAGCAGTTCCACGAACTCAGTTTGTTCGGATTCACTCCATTTTTCAAAACATTGCATACACAAATCACGTTCTCGCGAAAAATCTGGAGACGATTCCTTATAATTTTTATGTAAACAAGTAACAGAAGGTGGTCCCATTATAGGCATTTCGTCTGACATCATGCCTATTTCCATGAAAAAAATTAAAATATTCCACTCGCGAAAGAACTCGCACAACGAGTAGACGCGATGACAACCACTACTGCAATAAACAAGATGTCTGCCGTGTAACCCGAGGTATCCGACTATAATCGCATGACACAGTTTCCTAAAATACACAACACGGAATAATGACTGCGATATGTATAATTATATGATGAAATTTAGTCAAATTTGAAAGAATTTATGCCTAAAACAGTATTTAATGGCTACTATTATAAAAGTTATTGACAGATCAGCTACTAAATGAATGCCAATTTTTTAAAGTGAAATCGAGAACGAATTTTGAAAAAAAAAAAATTTTAAATGACATCTACGGAAAACAAATGAAGTAATTATAAAAGACGAAATAAAAAAATACTGTACTTACTTACTGAAAAGCAAAACAGGCGTAAATCTTTTAGAAACTATTAAGAATTTTTGTGAACATAAAAATACGTAGCATTCGATAACGATTAATTCTTTAGATTGACAAAAGAATGTAAACATCAATGTTTGAAGAATATGAGAATATTTATGTTTATTTACTTACAGTGCTAATTTCATGACTAAAATAACTTCAAATCAATTATTTGGTATAATATTATTGTGCTACATTAACTTCCTTGTACTTCAAATGAAAATAAATGTTGTAAATAAAATTTAAAAAATTGGAAATTTCTCTCACTTTTAAGTAGAAATAAAATTTTCAAAAATCTTTTATATCTTAAACTATTCCTGTACAGGGCAGTAGAAAATCTAAATTTTGTTCCTGTTCTGAAGAACAGTTACGACGAAATGATATAAAAAATGTCCTTCTAAGTCTCATACATTATGAATGAATTGATGTATAGTAAAAATGCATTTAAAAAAATTCATTTTTTAAACAGTGCATTTGAAACAAATCAGCTACAAACAAGGCTAAATTTAAAAATCTTTATCTGTATTCACATAGGTGTTTTACAGTTTTAAGCAGACAGCACATGAAGAACAGCAGTGCCATCTATTGATAAGAAAATTGAAAATTAATCAGTAGGGATGGAAGATGGCGACGGGATCGGTGTGTGCAGGAAATTTATCTGAAAAATTAAGTTCTGATGCGGTTACTGATGAATCTTCAGAAAGCGATGGAGAGCCAAGTTCAACGAAATCATTCCAAAGGAGGATATCTACCTCAAAAGCCATTAAAAGTGGCGTGAGTAAATTTAACAGTATCATACAAACGTTAATGTATTATAGTGGAAAACAACACTGTATTAGTTTTGATTTTGTTCTTATTTACATCTTTTCCTTGATTTTTTTTTTTTTTTTTTATATTAAAGATTTAATGAAAAAACAATTCTAGAATATTAAGATTGCGTGCTCTTATATATTTATCGTACATTTACTGTATCATGAAATTTTAATGAAGTTAGAACTTGTATTAAAAATTAGATTGGTTTATTAGTATAAATTTATTTTTAAGAATGTATACGCTTCCAAAGTTATTTACAAATATAATAATAATAATAATAAATAAAAGAAGTTGTAGATTTGTTTCAGAAAACTTATTTAAAATAGTTTTACTTTATATTTTTGTTTATCATTAAGATGCAAAGAATTTTTTTTTTTTTTTTTTTTTATTATAGATAGGTTTAGTATTTATTTATAATTTATTTAATTAGAAACTATACAAAAATAAATAAAAGTGAGCATTTTTTAAACATTTTAACTGTTGAATCAATCATATTTCTATAAGTGTGAAAAAAATTCGATTTTATCCAAATAAATAGTAAGCATTTTTAAATGACAATCTATATAAAATTAAAAACATATGATGCCAGTTTGTTTCATCTATTTACTAAAACTTGTACATAAGATATGTTTCTTAAAATACTTTTCATACAAGAGAATTAATGTAAGAATTCAATGAAAGTGACAAATAATCTTAATTGTGCAGAAATTTAATATTTCTTTTAATAAAAACCACCATAACTATCAAATTTTATTGTTAACAACATTTTTATAAATTAAAATGAAAGTAAATAATTAGATTAATTCTTAAAATTGTAAAAAAAATTTAACAAAAATCTACAATTTTTTTTTTTTTTTTTTTAAATCCTTGTTAATTTTTTTAAGCCCTTGAAAATCTATTTAAAAATTTGTTTTTTTCGTGTACAAAGGTTTTTGAAATGAAAACAATTGATATTTCTTTTGAAAAGAATTTATATAATTACTAGTAATTCTTAAAAATAATTAAAAATTTTCTGAATTTCAAGTAATTTTAAATGCATTAAATTCTTTTTATTCCATTAATTTTTTATCTCAATTCAATAATTTTTTGCTATTGATCAAAATTTGATTTCAATAATAAATAGCAAAAAATAATTTTAGAAACACCTCATTAAATTTTGTATTTTCATAAATGATTATTGTGGTGAATAAACAAGACATGCTCGATGTTGTTTATGTTTTTTTTTTTTAAGAGGTATTGAAGTACTTGAAACTTGATAAAAAGACTAAATTTCATCACTTACACTATTTTTTATTTCATCGTATGTTTATCATTTTCTTGCAACTGAAAATTATGAACATAAGATGTTGATAAGACAAAAGATAAACTCTTGTTGTCATATAACCTATATTTCTTTACAATTTTTATGAAATAGGTGACATCATATTCTTTTAAAATTGGTTTTTATTTCTTGATAAGATTCTATAATTGCATATTCAACAAATCCTATTTCTAAATTTTATACCAGTTATTATTATATTATTGCTGCGTATTAAATATTAAATGGAAATTTTTTTTTATATTATATTCTACAATAAAATTCTGTATCATGTTGATTGCAATAAATGTGCTATTGCAGTTAAACTTGAATTAAAATATAAGAAAAATAATGCATAAGAACTTTAGTTCTTAAAAATAGAGTTGTAAAAAACTTAATGTCATAACTGTTTAAAATTTTAACTAAATTCCATTTATATTAATTCCAGTTGCTGTAGCTCTTTGGAAGATTAAACTGAAAACATTACAAAAGAAAAAAATGTTTTTATTTAAATAAGTGAGAATGGAAGCCATATATTTAATATTAATTTTTTATGTTATATATATATATATATATATTATGTACCATTATTATTATTAATAGAAATATAGCAGTATTTGTTACTGATACTCATTTCTAAACAGGCAATTTAGTGAGGAAAATATTTTATAAATAAAGGGAAAAAAAAATATAGCTCATCTTAAAAAAAAGTTAAATTTGATGCAGATTATATTCATATTCTAGTGTAGGTTGTTATATGAAAACTTTTTGTTTTAAATTTCAAATGAGGAAATGAGTATAGAAAAATTAAAAGTTCAACAAAATAAAAAAATACATATAGCATATGCATTTGGTAGGTTTCCATGAGATTTTTGCATGATTAATTGCAAAATTATTTTCCATGAAGAATATATATAAAAAGTTTTAAAATAAATTTTTATGTGAAATTTGTTTTACACTTTCATTTTCAATAACTATATGATATTATATTCATTGTTCTTTGGAGATGTTTATTCTTTTGGTTTCCTTACAGAACATTTGAGGTGGTGGGGAATTGTCTTAGGCTGCACATATAATTTTAAAGATATTTAAAAATAAAAATTTGATGAACAATTAATGATGATATGTTACTATACTTTTTCTTATTTTTTATGATGTGTAATAATCTCATAATTGAAAAATATTTTTTTAAATCACTTAGGTTTTGACTAATAATTGCTTGTTTTATTTCGATTTTCTTGAATTTTGAAACAAGTAGCACTTTTAAACCTTTTTTTTTTTTTTTTTTTCTTTTACTATCCATTTTTCAGATACATTTTATAAATTTTCAGAATATTTATTTATTATTTTGGAAAATATTTTAACTAATATTGTTTTTAACATAAAACAATTAAGTTTAACAAGTTTTTCATAACATCTCTTACATAAAGTTAAAACTTCAACTTCTAAACTGCATTTTATATCTTAGTATCTTTTTTTTTCTACTGAAAATTTAATTTTTTTTTCCATATCTCAAATTGTAATAATTATAAACAAGTAAAAAAAAAAAATGAAGTTTGGAATAAACTTAATTTGTTAACCTAATACCTAACCTATGCCAGTAATCGTCAATGTAGTCAATAGAAAAGTACAAAATATTATTGTGTAAGTTCCATATTGGGCTATCAGGCCAGTTTTCTTCAGATATTAAAATTATTGAAGTTAACTTATAAGTTGTACTTATTGAATTGTCAATTAATTATGAAGCTAAGATGCTTTTTTTAAAGATAGCATTTTAAGTTATTTTTTTGGAATGAATATGAATGCTGTAGAGAGAAAAAAATTAAAAATTTACGGATGTGGAAAGTGAATCTGTGTTATGCGCACGCACACACACACTTATTTTCAAGCTCTTAAATGGTAAGCTAGTTTCAGTGACATTAATTCTATTTTAAAGAAACAGAGAAATAGGCTAGATTTTAAATTCTGTGGGATATAAGCCTGAAACTTATTAATTTAAAACACTACAATAATTGCTTTTGCTAATCTTGTCAAGAGTAAAAAACTCAGCAAAATCACAACACAATATACTATAAAAAATATTTCAGAGTCCTATTTGTTATTATTTTATAAATATCATTTTAAAAATGTGTACTTATACTAATAAATGATTGAATTAATTATAAAACTTCACAAGTGAATATTACCTTCTTTGCTGTAAAAACTAGAAAATAATATTGCCATTGATACATTTTTTCATGTTTTTTATTTCTTGTTATAAAAATTATTTGTCGATGTCATTTAATAATTTTTTTTTTTTTAGAAAAAAATTCAATTTTGTACAAGCTAAAATTGAATAAATACTAATTTAGTTACTCATTTTAATAGTCAAAGTATTTATTTTATTGATTAAAGTTTGTTTTTCTATAAATTTCTAAATTACTTTCAGGTACAGTCAATAGTAATAATAATAATAGTCAGTAAATTTTAAAATTTCAAATAATATTTAAAATTTAGACAATTTTATTTATGTAAAACATCTTAATGTATGACAGTTTCTTTTTATAAAAGGGTTGCAGTTATCTTCTATTTTTCACACTTTTCAACTTTAATAAAACGCCCTTTTATGAATACATAATGTTGTGAGTTAAACACATTTCTGGGTCAAACGAATGCACTTTTGTCTGGTTTCCAATTATGATATGTATCGAAATTCTAGATTTCAGTTCAAGCATTTTTATCATAAATTTTACTGAAGCAATGAGACTTTTTATCTAAAAGAAATAATAACTATGTTGATATTAAAGTAACACATTCGAACGCTTGGTAAACTGATTACATCTACATTAGTTATGTGCATATATTTACAGGACAAATGACTTGACTTGGGTAATGTTTACACTATTATTGTATACTGATGTGTTACACCGTTCCTAGTTTTTATAACAGTAGAATTTGGGGCCTGAATGGCCGAGTCACTAGCGCTCGGTACCACAGGTTTCAGGTTCGAGTCCCGGCGGTGCCATGGATGTTTGTAGTGGTTCGGAATCCACTTTAAACCGTAGGTCCAGGTCTAACACGATCGTAGAGCGTTGTGGAGAGTGACATATTAAAAAAATAAGGAAAAACTAACTGTTCATATATACACTGAAGTGACAAAAGTCATGGGATACCTCTTAATATCGTGTCGGCCCTCCTTTCGCCCGGCGAAGTGCAGCAACTCGACGTGGCATGGACTCAACAAGTCGTTGGAAGTCTTCTGCAGGAATATTGAGCCATGCTGTCTCGATAGACGTCCATAATTGTGAAAGCGTTGATGGTGCAGGATTTTGGGCACGAACAGACCTCTCGATGATGTCCCATAAATGCTCGATGGGATTCATGTCGGGCGATCTAGGTGGCCAGATCATTCGTTGGAATTGTCCAGAATGTTCTTCAAACCAATCGCGAACAGTTGTGGCCCGGTGACATGGCGCATTGTCATCCATAAAAATCCCATCGTTGTTTGGGTACATGAAGTCCATGAATGGCTGCAAGTGATCTCCAAGTAGCTGAACATAAGCATTTCCAGTCAATGTTCAGTCCAATCACACCAGAGGACCAAGTCCATTCCATAAAAAACAGCCCACAGCATTACGGAGCCACCACCAACTTGAACAGTGCCTTGCTGACAGTTTGAGTCCATGGCTTCGTGGGGTCTGCGCCACACTCGAACCCTACCATCCGCTCTTACCAACTGAAATCGTGACTCATCGGACCAGGCCACGGGTTTCCATTCATCTAGGGACCAACCGATATGCTCACGTGCCCACGAGTCGCTGCAAGCGATGTCGTTCTGTCAGTAAAGGCACTCGAGTCGGTCTTCTGCTGGAATAGCCCAAGAAAGCCAAATTTCTCCGCACAGTTCTAACAGACAAGTCCCTTGTACGTCCCACATTGATTTCTGTGGTTATTTGACGCAGTGTTGCTTGTCTGTTAGAATTTACGACTCTTTGCAGACGTCGCCGGTCTCGGTCGTTAAGTGCAGGCGGTCGACCACTGCGCTGTCCATGGTGGGATGTTATGCCTGAAGTGTCATACTCGGCACACTCTTGACACAGTGGATCTGGGAATGTTGAATTCCCTAACGATTTCCGAAATGGCATCACCCATGCGTCTAGCTCCAACTAACATATCGCGTTCAAAGTCTGTTAATTCCCGTCGTGCGGTCATCATCACGTCAAAACCTCTTCACATGAATAACTTGAACAGAAATGAAAGCACTGCGCATTTATACCTGTTCTACGCGATGCTACTGCCATCTGAAAATTTGCATATTGCTATCCCATGACTTTTGTCACTTCAGTGTATAGTGATTAGAGGATTATAGTCCTTGTTGCTTCACATCCCCATAAACCACTTCATTCATCAGTAGAATTTATTAGTAAGTTCATCAATGATAAATGAATTATTTATTTAACCCTTTCTCATAATCAGTAATAACCTAACAAAAAAAAAATGGTTCTACTGAAAACGTGTAGAATATATTGGCCTGGCTTGTTTATTTTTTCCTTTGCATATGTTTACGATTTTATTTCGTTTTTTAAAAAATGTCCAGTAATGCATATAAAAGAAGTAATAATAATCAATATTACGGCGGTTTTTACTATTCTTTTCTAAATGCGCTAGTCTTGATGTCTTTCATTATATATTATGTAAATCCCGTAATTTTTTTTTTGCCTATAATTCGCTGTGCCGTATGGCCTTTAATTGTCTCCTTAATATTTAATTTTAACATTAATTCCTAGAAGTTTAGAAAATAAAAATTATGTTTATAAACAGTCGAACTCCTGACATTGGCTCTAGTTTTACGCAATTTTTTTTTTTTTTTTTTTTAAATTTACGACCGTTTTTCATACACTAGTACACATTGATGTAGGATGCATATCGCATTTTGCCAACTTTTAAAAATCGACCGAATTAATAACACTGACCCCAGCGCCTGACAGTGTAAACGGCTTTCTTCCATTGTCCATAACTGTTATGTTTAGAAGATTTATTATTATTTTTTTCCCATTGTAAAAGGTTTGGTTTATTTCTGCCTACAAAAAGCATTTTGAGGGATTGATATTTATGAAACTTCCGCAGGGAAAAAAAAAAAAAAAAAAAAAAAATTTACGTAGTGGCCTTTCTAATTAAAAAAAAATTCTAATCCATCCTAATCTAATTTTAAAAAAATGTATCCCCATCTAATTAATTTTTTTTTTTGACGTCTTATAAGCAGGAAATTATGGAATTTCTTAAAAAATTTGTTTGACAAACTCTTTTGATTATCGTAATTCAATTAAAAAATCATACTTGTGTTAAAATAATTTACATGCATTATGCTATGAATTTTATTAAATATCACTGAAAGTTTAGGAAGTATATTACTTTGTGTGGTTGTTGAAATTTATATCAGTATAACATATAAAAGTTAATTCGGCCGAAAATTAATGTAATTTAATTGTAATTTGTAATTTAATGTTGCCAGACATTGTGAACAGACACATTAGAAAAAATTTTACGTTCCAAAACTAAGCTTTCCTTATTTATGGCACTTATTAAATCAAGTGCAGATACTTATGTCTAAAAGAAAGATAATCAAGAACAAAATTTAATAATAATAATAATAATTAAAAAAAAAACTACTTCAGTTACTTGCAGTTTGAAAAATATATATATATATACATCGATTAATATTGTTCAATCATCTGTAAAAGCAACACAATCTTAGTAGGGCAGCTCTTATTTTTTTTTTTTTTTTTTTTTTAGAAAAGTTTCCTAATTGCAGTCAATGGAACCGACAAATATTTGAAGCATTTTTTTTTTTTTTTTTAGTTATTAACTGATATCAGGAAGTAATTATACTGTGAGTAATTGCCTTTATTTGTTGGCTTCCTCGTTTATTCATGAATTTTCACACCATCCAGACGTTCTCAAAATGTTTATTTAGATATGGATAACCGAGCCGAACAACAATTTAATACATCTTAATATGAGCGGCCTCATGGCCAATATTGGCTATCGCTCTGGCCTTTGGTATCGCAGGCTTCAGGTTCAGGCCATCAAACATCAGGTTCAAAAAATTCCTCTTGCCATGCTACATACGTCAGTGAAATATATATGTACCACAGGCTTCAGGTTCGAATTCTGGCGGTGGCATGGATGTTTGTGAGTGGTTCTGAATCCTTGTTAAACTGTAGGTCCCGGTCTAATTAGCCTAAGTATGCAAAAAATGACCGTAGAGCGACAAACCTAACCAAACCTCAATAAGAATTATTGGCTGCATATTTTTTCTACATGGAATGAAGCCTAAATCTTGAATAATGAAAACGAATCCTCATGAAAGGTATCTGTTTTGGATTCAGAATCTTTATACGACTGCTACACATTTATAATGTTAAAATGATTACCAAGATATTTCTATATATGTATGTATTGTGAAGGATTTCTATAAATGCCTACCACGATTAAAAAAACTTGACAGTTGTAATTTTCACTAATCAGAAATTTTTTTTTATTTTCGAGGTAAAAAAAAAAAAAAAATGCATTAAAAAAGGCTCTTCCTCTTTTCCATCTCTTTAAATTATGAACTTCTACTTTATTAAATGAAATATGAGTATTGTATGTGTGCTTATTCCTTGTTGGAACGATGACAAAGGGTAAGCGTTTATTTCCGTTCGCATAAATCATTTCTTTGTGCGTTTTAAGTTGCTTTAAAGCAGATTTTCACTTTAGCGAAATCTGCCATCTAGGTTTCTTGGATGTAGCTGTTCTATGAAAGTAATTGGTTGAAAACTGGAAGATTTTTTTTTTTAATGTTGATTTGACTTGACTGGGTGCTTTGAGATGTAGGCTCGCTGACGGTGCTTTATTTCAATTTTGGCTAAATTGTTTAAAGGATTAAGCAATTTCTCAATTTTGGATTAAAATCAAAATAATTCTCAATTTTGGATTAATGTTTTTTTTTAAATATAAACAGACAAAACAATTTAGCAGAATTGAAAATGAAACCCTTATGAAGGAACTACACAACCACTTTTTTAACACATTTTTGACAAAAGCAACCACTTTTTTTTTGTGTAAGGTTTTTAAAAAGACAGCAGGTTCGTAAAATTGACGATATTTTAGCATTTTGTTATAGTATCAAGTTAAACTGTATTTTTAAATAAATATTAAATATTTACTACTGCAAAAAGTAAAGCCTTGATAAATAGTTTCAATACTGAAAGAAAATAAAAATTTCTTTGTTTTTAAAATAATATATGTGGTAGCATTTTAAATAGAAAATTATTGAAAGATAATAATAATAGATGACACGAATGCTTCCTCAAATTAAAAAAAAAAAAACTGCTTTTTCATTCTCATTTATATTTACAATTTAAATGTATAAAATTAAATCAGGAAATGTTAATATTATACATATATATGATTGCTTCACATATATAATGCTACAAAATTCTGAAACACTGTTAAAATTATATATTTTTAGAAAGGTCAATGGATAATTTACAAATGATTGTGAGGAATTTCAAAAATGTTTCCATTATAATTTATAAATGTGATTGATATGTTAATCGATTATGTAGCAAAATAATCAATTAAAAACTGAAAAGGTTTAAAATACTGAAAAGAAAAGGAGTTGAATTATCAATATTGATGTATGCTTTATTATACAATTGACGACTTCGATAAACCTGTTATTTTCTGTTATCTTTTTTATTTGTTTAGTAGATGACTTTCTTGTTTATTATCTCAAATTTTATAATCGCATGTGACTGCAGATCATGATATTGTGTTTGTCAGTGACTTTTTCCCATCGAATAATACTGTGATGCTTTGTCCAATTCGTAAACGATTTATCTGTTTATCAAAATCGAGCTTTATTAATGCGACATCAATAATAATAATTAAAGGACTGAATATTTGGTTTAGTTTTCGAAACTAAATGTCTAAGAAACTACCAAATTAATATTTTATTTTATTTTATTTAAAGTAATTTCTCTCCCCCCCAATTTGAACATGTGTATTTATGTGGCATATGTAGAATTTAACTGAAAGGCTCTCATTTTGTATATATATTACTTATAGTATTAAAATCAATTCTACTTTATCAATTTATATATATACTATTTTTGCCATTAAATTAAAAGATATATCTTCTTCAATGGCGCGACAGTCCCATGGTGGGCCAAGGCCTTCTGCCTACTGGCAGATTTCGAAACATGAGGTGTTATTTTTCTTTTTACGAGATAAGGTTGTCAGCCCAACGCTGTACGGTCATATTAGACCAGAACCTACGGTGTAAAATGGATTTCAAACCACTACAAACATCCATGGCACCGCCGAGACTCGAACTTGAAACCTGTGGCACTGGATGGATGGTTTCAATGGATTTTAATTTTTGCATGGATCGGTTATTTTCATTTTGAAGTTGTTGTTTCTCCAATTTTTTTAAGTTCGTTAAGTGTCTAACAGGGGTTTGATAGCCTAGTGAGTGGCGCTCGGGGCCACAGGTTTCGAGTTCGAGTCCCGGCGGTGCCATGGATGTTTGTAGTGGTTCGGAGTCCACTTTAAACCGTAGGATGTCTAAAATAACCGTTGAGCGTAGAGGTGTCAATCCTATCCTGTAAAAAAAAAAAAAAAAAAAGATATCTCCTGTCTAGAAATCTGCCAGTTGGCAGACGGCCTTGGCCTACTATGGGCAATTACGCCACTGATGATGATGAACTGTCTAACACTATAATGGCGAATTTGTGTCACAAAGCACTTAAATAATTAACAAAAATATTTATTTGCTATCCGTTTTTTGTTTACATACGGAACGACGCAAGGGACATTCGTGTTTGATGAAGAAACTGATCAATAACTCATTTCTCCCGTTAATTCTCACGTTTTGAAATTCTGTATTATGGGAACAGGGCATAACAGTTCATTTTAAAGCTTATTTCTTTCAAAAAGAAATTGATTGTAAAAAAAAAAAAAAAGTAATTAATGTAAAAGGATTAATTACGTGTGACGATTGAAAAAAAAAAAAAAAAAAAAAGTAATTTTATATTCCGCATAATTCACATCTTATATTTTTTCTGTCTCGAATTAAAAGAGTTTCATGTAATATCTTAAAATAGAATGATTTCTTACTTAACGAAATAAGTAGTAAAAATTGCCAATATGTAATTAAAGAAATACAACATAATTGAAGCTTTTACATAATATAGCAATAGAAATTTCATTAATAATTGTGGATTATTGCACAATTATATGACAATTGTGAATTTTTAGTTTTGTTGTAATTTCATTCATTTAATTTTTATTATTTAATTTAATTCGCCAATTAATTGTTAATTTCTCAATCATTTATAATTTAATAAACTGTAAATTTCTGTTCAGTATAATAATAATTATTATTATTTATTTATTTTTAAAAAGAATTATCAGTACCCCTTAAAATTAAATTAGAAATATTTTAGTTAATACGGAAAGAGGTTCATTACCACAACTTAAAATATATAAAAAATCAAGCTTTCTATTTGTATGTATTTTAGTTAAAAAATTATTCTTTTCAAATCTAAAGAAGCATATTTTTATAACAAATTCGCTACATTTTTTTTTATTTTTCATTTTTAAAGTAACGCTGAAAAAAAAAGTATTAAAAGGAAGTACTTAAACTAGCTAATTAAGATAAAATATGAAGGCAAGATACTTTTTTTTTAATCAAAGAAAGAAAAATAAATCCTGTCGTATCAAATAAATCATGATTTTCATTTTATATTAATGAAGACTGTTGAGCGTATTAATTTCAATTTCTGCAACTAATGTAAAAATTGTTGTACTGGAAAAAATTTCATAGCATTTAAAAATTAGTGAGATTTTTCAAATATACTTGACATTATTGCATACTACTGTGCCCAAAAAAGTAAGACCAATTATATTTTTTTATCAAAAACTCATTTATTCTTCCAAATTTATTTCATCGCCTTCAAAGTAATCCCCTCCGGACACAATGCACTTATGGCAACTTTTTTTCCAATACTCATCAATGCATGCTAAAAAGACATCGGCAGGGATGGTCTTCAAAGCGCGCGGCTTTTCACGTTGAATCTCTTCAATAGATTCAAAACAGTGTTCTCGGAGTGGTCTTTTGAGTTAAGGGAATTGCCAGAAGTCGCACGGTGCGAATACGGTGGTTATGGAACGATATAGGTTTAATTTTTGGCGAAAAAGTCTCGAAGAATCAATGCAGTATATCAGCTGGCGCATTCAGTGTTTTCGGTACCAATCGCGATTTGACGCGTTTGAGGTCCAAAATGGAATTGACCGGTCCTTTTGAAATTCCAACATCATAAGCAAAGTCACGAATTGTAAATCGACGGTTCGCAAGCACCAAATGTGAAGGACAGTGCCAGCAACCTAAAAATAATAATAAAAAAATAATGATAAAATTCCATAAGCCCCGATAATTTTACTTTTTATTTACTTAATTAATTTACTTTTTTGGACACTAATACTATTTAAAGCTGAGTATCTATTCTATTCTATTGTTTTTTGTTAGTAATAAAGAAGTAAATAAGAAAATTTATCATGAAAGCGAATTTGCATGCACGTTGTATTTGTATCTGCTTCTACACATTGTGCAATCATCCAGTGGTAATCACAATTGCATACGTCTGATGATAAGTCAATCTTGTGCTTTTGTTTTATCATATTAACTCTTTTTATACAGCGATAAAAAAAAAAAAAATCAAGAGCACGACTGAAATTTTCATGGAAAACAGTATTATTTACAAAAATACTTGTAATTTTTCATAAATAAAAAAACATTTGTTTTTTATTACTTTATATTTGTTTTCAAACGTGATTGTTTTATTACCATTAGACATTTCACATCTCTCTCTCTCTCTCTCTCTATATATATATATATATAAAAGCTCGAATAATTGTATAATAATATGTTTTGTTTTTCGTTTTGAAATTTAATTATATTTTTGAAAATTAATTAGTCTTCAGAAATTGCTTAGAGAAATATTTAGCTACCTGATGGCCAATTGGCTAGCACTCTGGCCTTTGATACCACAGTTTTCAGATTCGAATCCTGGTCGTGGCATGGTTGTTTGTTGGTAGTTCGGAAACCACGTTAAACAGTAGGTCAGGGACCCTGAATGGCCGACTATCTGGCGCTCGGTGTCACAGATTTGAGGTTCGAGTCCCAGGGGTACCATGGAACTGTAGTGTGTTCGGAATTCACTTTAAGCCGTAATTCCCGGCTCATATGACACACAGAACCCAATCAGACTTCTTCTCACCCACATCACTCACAAACTGTAAAAGGGCAACTCATCTCTAGGCACAGTGATGTGGTGTAGTAGTAATAAACAAGTAGCCCCGGTCTAATTAGCTTAAAGTGTGCACGAAATGACCGTAGAGCGACAAACCAAACCAAACTAGAGAAATATTTACTTATTTTATTTGAGGAAGTTGATATTTGCATCCATTAATCTGAATTTATTGTTTTCATTTCTGTTTTATACTTACTTAAAGCAAACTAAAATCAGTTTTTTTCTTCTTTTGTCTTGAAGCTCGCCCAAAATCATAACTAATTCACCTGCTCGAACATGCTTGAATAATAATTAAATTTTTAACGCAAAGTATATCATTAATACCTTGCATAGATCAATTCATCAAATTAGAATTGTAATTGATTTGTAAGTTGATAAAGGTAAGTTTTCACTTTAAATTGTTTTTGTTGGGGAAAGAAAATTTCCATCTGGTTTTTAATAATACCTATACTATCAGGTTAGGTTAGGTTAGGTTTTATACTATTAAGCACAAATACACGAAACCACAAGGAGCTCACTTTGGAAACAGGCGGAAAACTCTGGTCTATTCTGTCACTTCAGAGAAAAACAACACTGTTGTCGACTCAACGGAGAAATCCTCTTCTCCAAAATCCCCGTGTAAAAAAATCCGTCAGGGAGGGGGAGGTCAGCTTTCCTCACTTCTCGTTGGAGTGGACATTTTCTTTGCTCGTGGTCTATCACCAGTCACGATGTAACAGCTCATGGTTAGTCCATATTACATCTATAATTGTTTCGACCTGTGCAGGTCGCATAGACAATCTCTAATTTCATGAGTCTCATTATACATGGCACTGAATATCTGTTATGAGATTTGAATGACAGGTTGTTCTCATTAATACAAAACACTAATTGCATGTAATATAACTATCCATAACACTGCTTATCTACTGTCAAATTTGAATAGTGGGTTGTTATTATGTACTTGTCAAAGAATATACATTCCTCTCTCCTGGGAATGAAATACCAAAACTCTTCCCGTGAGAAAAAATGCTACAACACTTATTTCAAATAAATTTTTATAAAAAGTGTAAGTCACGTGCAAATTAATGTATTTGAAATGAAATTTTTTGAACGGTGCGCGAGGAAAAAAAATATATTTTAAATAATAACTTACTGCGCAATTTGTGGCCACCACAGATCTGATACCAGAACATTATGGGATTACACGAGAGAACAAAAAAATTTAAACACAGTTGTATTGTTTATCCTAAAATCTATTTGTGGTTTCACATTGCCTATGCTTGTGTATTTATATAAACTGTTTTTAAAATCCATTTCTCTTTATATTACTTTATTTATTACCGAAATATTCATTTGTGCAACTATTTTAAGTGATACTATGCTTGATGTAATAAAATCTTCTGAGAATCTTGGAGTTTCCAATTGTATATCTGCACACTGAGAACTTCTATCAAAGTTCTGATTTTAATAAACATCTTTATGAAATCAACGGTTTATTATTCTATTAAATTAAAAATTCTTTTTTTAATTTGAATAAAAAAACAACTTATGTAGTGAAAATTAAGAATGTTTATTAATAACCGTTAATAAACAAGTGAAATATTATAAATTGTTCAAAAACTCAATCCTACCATTGATGGAATGGGTTCAAATTTAATTTTAAATAATTAAAAGTATGTTATTATTGCAGTATATATATATAGTTTTCTACAAGCTATAGCTATAGTATATATTTTGTTTAATTAATGAAGCATATGCATTCTCCCCCTTTCATCTTTTTAAGCAATAATACGGCTAACTAATTTCGATCTGCTTTTTTTTTTTTTGCTGATAAAAATATGTGTGTATGTGGAAAGTTATGCTATTAGTACTATTGATATCCAAATATTACTACAAAATTTTTTTATTGATTGTAAAATACTAAATACATCGTTAAACATTAAAAAAAAAAAACACCCTCTTTTTAATCATTGATAGAATTTATGGCACACTTCTAATTTTTAACTCAACTGAGCATTCGTCGTAATTGAACAATTTCAGTTTTTGAAAGTAATTACGTTATAAATCAAATACGTATTTTATCATTGCATATGTTATTGTAATCAGATTATAAATCATATGATAACATTAAAGATTAAGAAAAATAAATAAATAAAATAAAGCCACAGATGCATTACAGATTGTTTTGTGTGTTAACAAGTATAACGACATAAAATTATCCACAACAGACAATACAAGACGATAACAATTAATTGATAAGCATTTTCGCTTGAATTAAAAGCGTCGATAAAAATAATCTCGAATTTAATTTTATTTTACTCGTGTAAACAGATCACATTATCTTTTTATCGCATCTTTATGTTTAAAGCTTCTGTTGCTTTATAAGCCATATCATTCAAAGTGTGGTATTATCTTTAAAGTCTTATTTTTTTATCTTTTTTTTTTCATCTTATTCTCATCCGTTAGAATAGATATAGTTTTGGGTGCTATACTGCATTAATAGTATGCTAAAAAATATAATTTATGTAACTGTCAAATAATAGGCATAATTTAAGATTTATCTCACTAATTGATTATTGAATAAAATACAATATTTAAATTTTCAAATTTGAAAAATAAATTTTTTTTCCAAAAACAAAAGGAAAAAAAAAAAATAATAAATAATAAATAAATAAAAAAAAAGGAGTTACTAGTTCGCATTCTTTATTCATTGTAGGAATTATTTTACATTTATTATTTCTTTGAAAGACATATGGAATATTGTAAAGTATTTTGAATAATTTTAGATATTTTATTGTTGGAAAAAATTTACTAGAATTTACTTTTTTGTAATCAAAATTTAATTGGCGGTGTTTCATTATTAAATTAGGTGCAGATACAAGTTGTAATGAGAACGAGAGAGCTGGAACATAATTTTCGCTAACAATTTTAAGGAAAAATAACTTTTTATTCATCCTTTTGTATAATATATTCCTTCCTTGTTTGTTCTCCTTTGATTTTTGTGTCCATGTGTCCTTCATAAGGAAGGGCGTATACACAAACACCACACACAAGAAATTCTAATTGTTAAATGAAACATTCATTTCAGCATAATTTAAAGCTGTAAATGTGAGGATTTTAATAACAAATTTAAGAGATAATAAAAATAATCTCGAATAATGTGGTATATGTACACTACCACATTCCAGTACTGAATGGTCGTGGTATGATGCTCGACACAGCATGCCACCATAAATAGCTGTTACTTTTTGCCTTATGGTGTCTTTTAGTGCAGGTAAGGACTACGGATTTCCACTATAACAGGTGGGCTGCAAAGTTCGTAGGCTGACACATAGAGGACGCTACTAGCATTAAATCCATATGATTTTTAATTAGCCCTAACCTTCAAAAGACATGTGTATAAATTTGACACTATTAGTATGTGAGTTATAGCATTTTTAGTGTTCATCACGTGCAGCCCACTCGGCTGACTGTCGATTGGACTCCGGTGTGAAATGATGGAGCCCTGTTTCATCCATTGTCACATATCGACGCAAAAATTCGGAATTATTACGATTGACAAGCTCCAAACACTGCTTAGAATCATCAATTCGTTGTTGTTTTGGGTCGATTGTGAGCTCTGCGCGGCACCCACTTTGAACAGAGCTTTCGCATATCCAAATATTCATTCACGATATGTCCAACACGTTCCTTTGTATCTTTAGGGTCTCAGCTATCTCAATCAACTTCACTTTACGGTTATCAGAAATTATTTTGTGGACTTTTTTGATGTTTTCGTCGATAACAGCCTCTTTGGGCCGTCCACTGCGTGCATCGTCCTCGGTGCTCATTACGCCTCGTTTAAATTTAGCAAAAAACCCCTTATACCTCGTTTAAATTTTTTTTCCTGGTGCAAAGTCCGAATAATGTTTATTAAGCCAAGCCTTAGCTTCAATAGTATTTTTTTTCCCCCAAAAAGCAATGCTTTATTAACACACGAAATTTCTTTTTATCCATTTTTTCAAACTAACAAAAGTTGCTTCACTAAAAATGCTATAACTCACATACTAATAGTGCAACAGCTGTCAAATTTATGCACGTGTCTTTTGAAGGTTAGGGCTAACTAAGAATCATATGTATTTAATACTAGTAGCTCCATCTATGTGTCAGCCCGACGAACTTTTCAGTCCACCTGTTATATTTGTAATTTGAAGCAGCCTTACAATCAGAAATCACAGGGTGAACTTGGAGGTGAGACCTGGAAATTGAAAGACCTGGTGATCTTGGAGGCCCATTCACATCTGATCAACAAACCATCGATGCCAATGTCGCGTCGCCATATTATATATATTAAATAAATTAAATTTTTCATATTTTATTATTGTCTGTAATATATATTTATATTAGTCACTGAAAAAAGTAGCTTTGGAATAAATTTGTGTGTGGCCTCTATCGGACTTTTGTCGGAATGGATCTTCGAAAAGGCGCTGCTCAGCTGCTAATCTTTTCAGCGCTGATCTTTATGATCCCAATTATCCAATTAGCGCTCCTCTGCTCATTTCCTCTTTGAGGAGGAAAAGGTGTGTCACAATGGTGACCTCCTTTAAAAAGTAGTAAAAGTCAGGACTGTTGACTAATTGCTCTGAAGTGGTAATTTATAGCAGGGATTGTTTTTTCGCGGCCTGGGAATTTCAGCGTGAGGGTCAGGAGACCACCCACTTGGGACTAAGACAAAGGCTTTCTCCTCAAACTAACAGTTGTCATGATGTGGTCTCATGGAGCCAATAAGGCAAATTGAAATTTTGATATAAAATGATCTAGGTTTTGTTTGTCGCTCTACGGTCATCTTCTGCACACGTGGGCTGAACAGACCGGAATCTACAGTTTAATGTGGATTCCGAACCACTCACAAACATCCATGCCACCGCCAGGATTCGAACCTGAAGCCTGGGATACCAAAGGCCAGAGCGCTAGCCACCACGCCGCAAAATGATCTAGGAGACGAGATAAAAAAAAAAAAAAAAAAAAGAGAGGTGTGGTGTTGTGTAACAACTTTAAACTCTTAAATATACAATAACTTGAATCTAGAAAGAACACGCTACACAATCTAACCAATATCAGACATTAAACATAAAGAATATTGCAAAAACTCATTTAAAAGAAATATTCCTAGAAATCAGCAATACCACAAAATAAGCCTACTGGTTCGAATGCCTTCAGAGACTTATACAAGCTGGAAAAGGAAACACATACGCATGAAATAAATCAAAAGCAAATTTTAGGATTTAAAATATAAATAAAAATGTATTTATTAATATCTACAATTTATATAGTTAGAATAAATCACACAATTAATGTTATATTAGTACAAGTGAATTTCTATTAAGCATTAATTATATATTATATTGTGTACAATATACGATAGTAACAATTAATAATA
This sequence comes from Caerostris extrusa, assembly GCA_021605095.1. Classification (NCBI taxonomy): domain Eukaryota; kingdom Metazoa; phylum Arthropoda; class Arachnida; order Araneae; family Araneidae; genus Caerostris; species Caerostris extrusa. The sequence goes on from BPLR01003799.1 coordinate 55,002, forward strand.
AAAAACATGAGTAGCCTTACATCTCATTATAATACAGGTGCAAGGTCCACCAGCCCTAACTCATTCCCGGTGCATATGCCACAACTCCTAACAAAGTGGGGCTTTTTTCCCCAAAAATAAAAACAAAAGCTCAGTAACTAAACAGTCACTCACAGGTATTGATAATAATATCATCGGCAACATGGAAAACGCAGGCGTATCATGTCGAATGGCGTCCAGTACTACTTTCCAGTGACATGGTAGTAGGGGCCAACCGTAATTGGGGCTTGGGTGTCGACGTTACAGATGCTACTGGCAGGAAAAACCTCTGGTCTGGTCATTGACTCTCTTTGTTCTTCGAGCCGCGTCCGCTACTGTGTTCTTCTGGAATGTCCATTGCGGTGAAGCTCGCTGCCTTCTTCTATCTCTGTCTAATCTTCTTCGATTCTTTTTCTCGTTGATAACTCCAACACCTTTGTTTTTATTTCTTCTTAGACCACCCATCCCGTCACTCATTAGTCGCTGGATTTTTAATTATTAAGTCCGCCCCTGGGCCTATAGGTCTTTTCATTGGTAGGACGAACGTCGACACTTAATCAAATCGAAGAGGCGGCTAGTCCTTTTTGTACATAAATATGTATATACAAAAAGGACTAGCCGTATGTATTATGTATACATAAATATGTATCTCGAAACATGGCTTTATCTTGCCATCCGCCACCAAAGGCCTCTGTTTCACGAAGAGACACCCCATCAATAAATTACGGGAGTACAGGTAACTTCCGCCAATTTAAACGCCGCACAGAGATATCACTTTCAGTCACAGTTGCAGCAAAGGACCGGCTTCCTCAGGAAGCTGTCATCCCTAGTGACAATCATACACCTCCGTCCAAGGGACACACACATAAAATAAACTACTATTACGCATGAATTATTTAAATGACAAGTCATGAATTATTTAATAATTACAAAAATTTTACCTTGATCAAAAAATACTTGCCCCTATTGACACGCTTATATAAAAATATTGACACGACAGTGGAAAAGACAGGTAATGTGGAGATACAGGGGAGATGATTGTGTGGTGGAGGAAAAAAAAAAAAAAGGTTGTAAGGTGAGCTGTAAAATCTCGTAATTTTGGCCGGAAGTAATGTTGCCGGGTCAACCATGAAGGCGATTGTTGCACTCAGAGAGCATCCTCTATAGCGTTTAACGTCCGTGAGAAGGCTAAGCAACATGCCTAACTTTGTACTTATCTAAAAGAGAAATAATTTTTTTTTTCCCATTTGACAAAAATGACTTTTGAATCTGTGTTAAAGAAGATTGACATCAATTATACTATAATGTATACTGATTGCTAGAACTCTAGTTCTACTTTTTATTAATAATATTATTTTGTTGTTTATGAATCATGAATTTAATTAATGAAGATTTTATTTGTGTATTTTCTCAATGTCGTCGGCTTTTTTTTTTTTTTTTTATGAATGTTGAATATCTTACTTGATTAACTGTTTCCAATAAATTAATTCGAGGAGCCCCATTGTATTATTATTACTGAAAATTAATGTTTCCTTTTTTTTTTGTTTACTAATGTCATTTGTGTAAATATTTTTTGTATATATGTATATAAATTCTATTTTATTTTTTATGTATAATTGCATGTAGTGCTATATGGCAATGTGGTTGTCTTCTAACACAAAAGATTGTGGAGTAAAACGAATCTATCGGAAAATATTAGATGTTGTGGTATTTTTATGGGCTATTGCATAGATACAACTCATTTAGTTTTGATTTATTTATGTGTAGAAATAACAAGTTTTGTGGGATTTAAGCTGAGTTAGATATTGCGGTTCTTTTTAGATTGGGATGTTTTAGTTTAAACGTGTAATGACTGTATTTAATTTTGTTAGTAATTTTTTTTGATTCCACATTACCACATCAAACATTGACAGTAGTAACTTCATCATTTGTGTCTGTGGTAGAGCTCCATCATGCATGGGGATCGATTGCATCCAGTTCAACACGTTCGCGTAGGTTAGGAGGGAAGGATGGTATATAATAAATCACAATACCATGCACCTGTTAAGATGTAAGTTTGTAGGCCCTTGACGCAATAATTGTCAAAGAATAAAGGATTGATCATGTACAATCCTTTATTCATCCTTTGTTTAAAGGATTGATCATCATACGTAAATTCATATTACATAGTGGCTTTTTCTGGTTACACCTGTACTTTAGAGTACGCATGAGTGTTACTATGCGGAAATTTTGAGAATTAACGTATCCATCTAGCGAGAAATTGCTTTTAATCCGTGCATACAATGTTAAATATCGTTCTCCATCTTCGAAAAGGCTCATCAAGCAAATACTCTTTGCTTTATGCCATCTTCTGGCAGTAATTGTTGAACTTCTTGTATATACCGATATCATTCGAGAGCCCTCAAAATTGTATTTACTGCAGAGTGGCGACGGAACCGGGAAATCAGGGAAAATTTTATCGATCTAGAATAATCAAGAAAATTCGTAAAAATATGTGCAAATCGGGAAAAAATGGCCGACGAGAGCATTTCGCGTCAAGCAGGCGCGCAATCGGGGATTTTGTAACCAAGTATACGTGCTAACTCGGATCGTTACTCACTTTACGGCAATCTAACTTCATTTTTTAAGATGAGCTTGCTTTTACTTGTGCTCCGTTGTACTCGTGTTATTATTTGTACTTATGCTATTTGATTAAGCCAATTTAGAAAATTCAAGAATTTAATCTATTTTTTAATATTGTATTAATTATTTACTGTGCATTAAGCTGAAAATCATTCCTTAAGGCTTATTTCACAATCCTTTAGCATATGCGACCGAATGCATGCAATTTGTTATTTATGTATTTAATAATTAATTCTGCTCTTAAATTGGGCTTCCATTATATGTGTATGTAGATTGGAAAAACAGAATTCACTGGTATGGTGTCTCCTAAAAACACATGCACGGAATAGTGCAGAATGGTCTTTAGTCATTTCGCGACGTTTTGCTATTTCTTTTCATGAGTGTTTTTGTCTGCAATTAACCAGTAATGATGCGGTATGCATTTTTTTATCACAATTTCATCAAGCCCAATTATTATTTTTGTTTATTAAAAAGGGTTAGTGATATTCATTAATGTTTTTGTATGCAAATTTTGCGCCGTGTAGCGTATGTGCTTATAATAGCTTCCTTTACAGTTGATTTTGAACTAAATTTCTTTGTGTGAAACAAAATCTAGTATCCCCCCCGAATATCAATATTCAAACAAACTGCACTTTTCTCCTATGCCCCCTCCCTTTTTTTTGTGTGTGTGCTAAATTTTCGAAGCAACGGATGTACAAGGTAATTATAAAAAATAAAATAACTTTCTCGATGTATGAGTCTCCAGCTATCATGCAGAAACTGAAAAAAATTTTGGTTTAAGGTATTTTGAAATATGCGCTGAAGAATCATGAAAAACCACAGTTACAGTTGCAGTATCAAAATTTCGAAAACTTCAAATGACAACATCTATTTTTTTTTTTTTTTTTAATTGGAATAGGATCATAAATAGGATTGAAACGGTACCCGTAGCGCAAAAATCGTCGACGCTGGACCGACTAAGAAAATAACAGAGAACAACCGTGGCCCTCACTAGAGCACGACTTTGATACCAGCCTACTGAATCCCGAAACGAGAAAAAAAACAAGGTATGCAGATTTCCTGGTTCAGCATAAGATATCGTCATGACTGACGTAGTCGTACTAGATGAAAGAAAAGGTACTGTAAAATGCTATCTTGCATTCTGAACAACATGTCGCTTACAGGGAAACAACAAGGGAATTTGTAAAAAAAATTATTACCTGAATGGACAAAGTGCCGCAAAGGCATTGTGTGTCTACAGCTGCCGAGTTTTTTTTTGTTCTGCAACAGCTGTACGGACTTGGTACTCAAATTTAAAGAAACCAGGCTGCACATGCGATCGATCTCGGCCTGGATGACCTTCCTTTAATGTCGAGGCTATTGCAGAAATCCATGAGATGATAAGCGAAGTTCGTCTTGCAAGTGAACGTGGTGTTCCGCACGTTCTGCACTTGGCAAATTCTACAGTTCTGCGTTTTGTTCTCCACGTGTTTCCGTATCTTTTCCAGCGTGTATAGATGTTGCAAGCGGGTGGTAACCAACTGCTGCTTGATTTCATGAATAAATACCTCATCCGGTATGATGATGGTAACAGTTGGCTTTTACGCATTCTGTGGACGGACGAGGCTCGTACCTCATTGACTGGTATTGGTGACTCGAAGAACTTCGTGCATTGGGCAGAGGATAATCCCCATGACATGGTTGCACTTCCGTTACACGAAAAAGAGAGTTTGTTGTACTGCATGACAACATCTTCATCCTCGGCCCCTACTTTTTTTTTGAAGCTGAAGGTCTGCAAAGGTGTAGTAATTTGTTATCTAGAAATGTTGACTAATTATGTAATTTCTGATTTGCAACAGCGAAATACTTTATCTGACGTCGTGTCAATGCAAGACGGCACTCCCCACATGTGGGGCCTTCTGTAAAACGTTATTTAACACAACAGTTTGGTGATGGAGTTATCTCTCCCTCTTATCTTACTTACAAAGATTTCTGGCTGTGGGAATACATGTAATTCAAAGTGTATGCATCTAATCTGCAAGCTGTATCTGATTTGAAAGATGTCATTAGACATCAGGTTCATCACATTCCTCTTGCTATTCTTCTTGGTTCAGTGCTATCCATAATCTGTGGCATTCAAAGTGTCATCGTGTGTAAAGGGAAGTCACGTAGAAAATTTATGAAACACACAATAAAATGTTGTGCTTTCTTTGTTTTTTCTGCCCTTATTGGTTGTTTTCACTTTTATTCTTAATATGTTTGCGATTTGCGTGTACAGGTATTGTTCCCACGCTGTTTATGGATTTTCTGTACGGAGAATACATTAAAAAAAAAGTAGGTGCTGCCATTTCAAATTTTCGAAATTTTCTGGCTGTAACCGTAACTTTCGTATGATCATTGATTGCATAGCTTAAGATACCTTAAACCAAAATTTTGTTCAGTTTCTGTGAACGGTATATAGCTAGTAGCTCCTATATAGAGAAAGTTTTTATAATCGGATATATATATTCTTTTTAAATGATATGAACTGTATATCTTGAAGAAAATGATTATGTTTATGATTTATCCTTTCCGTTTTTAAATATATATAAATGTCAAAACATTTTTAATTTGCACTTTCTGCTGAAATAAATCTTCTGTTGCTATATCTCATTTTTTTTTTTTTTTTTTTTTTTTTTTTCTCCCAACAAATCCTTTTCTTCCAACTATTTAGAACTGGATCTGAAAGGTATTATTGATCTTGCTCGTCATTCATTCGCTCACAATGCTTGTAAAGGTAGTCTTTTACTTCAACTGACATATATCAATCACGCATCATAATAATTCCGACACTGAGTCATATTTCTGATGGTTTTTTTATATGTATAAATTATGTATATAACGCGAAAAAAAAAAATGTTTTTCTTTCAGTCTTTTCTGCTTGAGAAATGACGCATTTCTGTTTTTAATGTATCACCTACATGTGTGAAATTGTTGTAAAAGAAGCGTTTTTATTAAAGAAGTATTTTTTGTTTTTCATTGGATAAAAATTATAATAAAACTTGATTCCAACCTACTTTTTTTCTTTTAAGGACACATTCTTGAAAGGGAATACAATCTTGTGGCGTATAAAATAAAAGCTTTCTTTCATTAGAAAAAATCTTTTTCATTATTCTGCTTGATGTTTGTTTGTTTGTTTTCAATTCAAAATAATATATCTTTATATATATATAATTCTTCTGTACATGTTTTTTGTCACTGAACTCCTCCTAAATGGTTGGACCGATTTTGATAACATTTGTGTTTGAGTGGGTCTCTTGATGTTTTAGATTCACGGACACGGTAGGTGCGCTGCAATCGGGCTCTTCTGTACGTGTGTTTGTCACTGAACTCCTTTAAGGGCTGGACCGATTTTGATGAAATTTTTTTTGTGTGTGTTTGACAAAACCCGGAGAATGTTTTTATGCCATCCCCTTTGTTGTAAGTCGCCACCAGATGCTGCTGATCAACTTCTATACTGTTCAATCAATCGCTATGAAAATTGGTAATAATATGCATTCGAGTATGAAAAATAGGTTCGAGCTATCCACTTTATTGTTACTTGCCACCAGATGATGATGCAACATTTTATCTTACATGTCGTTCAAACGATATCTATGAAAATGAGTATGAACATAGATTGGAACATGGAGAATATATTCGCGATATATAATTTTCTATAAAGCATTTTTTTTTTTTTTTTTTTTTTTTTTTTTTTTTTTTTTACTATATTTTTATATAAATATATTACTATATTTTATTCCTTTATAGCCAATTTTTCCGATATAATTTTTTAATTTACAAAATTAGCTTAAAAATGTAAATTATTATAGTATATGCTCTATTTTGATGAAATTTTTTGTGTGTGTTTGAGTGGATCTCTGGAGGGTTTAGATTCACAATTGGACTCGGTAGATGACGCTACAATCGGGTTTTTTACGTGTGTTTGTCACTGAACTCCTCCTAAACGGCTTGTCCGATTTTGATGAAATTTTTTTGTGTGTGTCTGACAAAACATGGAGACTGTTTTCATGCTATCCCTTTTGTTGTTAGTCGTCACCAGATGGTGGTGCAGTATATCACCTTCTATACCTTTCAACCAATCGCTATGAAAATTGGTAATGATGTGCATTCGAGTATGGAAAATAGCTTCGAGCTGACTTTATTTGTACTTGCCACATTCATCTTATATGCCGTTCAGACGATATTCATGAAAATGAGTATGCACATAGATTGGAACATGGAGAATATATTCGCGATATGTAATTTTCTACAAAGCATTTTTTTTTTTTTTTTTTTTTTGACAGTTTCTGCCTCTTATATATATATTACTATATTTTATTCCCTTATGGCCAATTTTTCCGATATAATTTTTTTTAATTTACAAAATTATCTAAAAAATGTAAATTATTATAGTATATGCTCTACTGATGCCTGTTCGATAGCTCGGTCACAAAAATAAACTCAAGTAAAAAACGCGGACTGTATAAATTAATCTCCTTTATTTAGGCAGCCATCAAACTCGAAGATGGACTGCCACACGCAACCTTTCTCGTTGGTTACACTTATTGAACTCTTTAACTTATGCAGCCATCAAGCTCGAAGATGCACTGCCACACAACCTTTCTCTTTGGTCGATGAGTTTCAACTCCTTTACTTATGCAGCCATCAAACTCGAAGATAGACTGCCACACAACCTTTCTCTTTGGTTGCAGAAGTTCAACTCCCTTAGTTTATGCAGCCATCAAGCTCGAAGACGCACTGCCACGCGCAACCTTTCTCGTTGGTTACAGAAGTTCAACTGACTCTTACATTCTTTCTCTCCCGTCACCTCACCCCCTGCCAAACACCCCCACAGACAGGATGTTTTTCTGGACATAGGGCGTTGACCTCCCCTATGCAGGGGAACCTGGGTTTCGACGTAACATACCGCCACCCATTGATATGTTTACTAAACATTCAATAATATACAATAAATCATTCTAACATACAAAATTAACAATTCTAAACATATAATAAGTCATTGAAAAAATGAATACAAAATATAAATTTAAACATTGTACTAAATTTAAACAAATTACAAACATAATACCATGAATATAAACAAAAGCACTCTAAAGGAAATTACTCTGGCATAGGCAAAACACACACTTTTGATACTGGTCTCTTAAAAATTCCACTCTGGGTTTTTATATTAAGCACTCTGATTTTATTATGAACACCATAATAAATATCAATTACTCTGCCTAAAGACCATTTGTAAGTAGGTAAATTATCAACCAATAGCACTAAATCACTAATGATTACATTGTCTTTTTCAAAGACCCATTTATTTTTTTGTTGCAATTCACTTAAATAGCTACGGTGCCATTTTCTCCACACTAATTGAGCTATTTTAGTTACCCTTTGCCACTGATTAAGATCATTATATTTTAAATCAATTAAATTAGGCTCTAAAATAGCGTTCATTGATCGATTACTCAAAAATGGGCTGGAGTTAAAACTTCGAAGTTATCTCTATCAGTAGAAATTGGACTCAATGGTCTAGAATTCAAAATTGCTTTAGTTTGTATACATATATTTAAAACTCTTCATAATTTAAGCTAGCACCTTTAACTACTCTTCTAAAATGAAACTTAAATGATTTAAAGGCCGCTTCCCAGAGACCACTAAAATTTGGGGCTCGAGGGGAATAAATTTCCATTTGATACCTTCTTCACTTAAATATGAAGGTAACTTAATCTCAGGATTAATAACTAACTCATGAAACTTTTGAATTTCTCTGTTCGCACCTACAAAATTATTTTCATTATCAGAGTATAATTTAGCACATTTGCCTCTACGTGCAATAAATCTTTTAAAGTAGCTATAAAGGATTCGGATGATAAATCAGAAACACTCTCAATATGCACTGCCTTAAACACAAAACAAACAAATAAACATACATACATTTTACACACAATACTCTTTCTTTGTTTACCAATTTTAACCAAAAATGGTCCACAAAAATCTACTCCTGAAACATTAAATGGATAATTCAAGGTAACTCTATCTTTTGGTAAATTACCCATTAGTTGTGTTGACACTATAGGTTTTACTTTGAACAAATAACACATTTATGCTCTATTTTTCTGCAAATAGATTTTCCACCTATAGACCAGAATTTCTCACTTACATGACACAAAGAGCAGATAATCCTACATGAAAATATTTTTATATGGTAATAAGAAATTAACATCTCAGTAAATGCATGATTTTTAGGCAAAACTATACGGTGTATTTTATCACAACTACATTCCGCATTACTCAAACGTCCACCTACTCTTAAGATTCCATCTAAATCTAAAAGGGATTTAAAGATTTTAATTTACTCTTCGACATAAGTTTCTTATCTTTCAATAAACTTTTGAAAACTTTTCTTGTTGAATAGATTTTACTAGAAATATTTCAGCAATATTAATTTCTATCATGCATGAATAACCAAACAAGTAATAATATATAAATTATCAATATAAATAAATTATCAATTGAATAATTTAATTTAAATGACAAACACATGGTATTTTTAAGAAATCTAAATATGTAACTTAAATACTTAAACTTTTATATAATTATTACTTAAACTCAATAAATAGTTTATGAAATTTCAGTCACTTGTTTCATAAACAATTTGTTCTCACCAACACTGGATCACTCAGTTCAGAAAAGTTCTCGTCCTGTTTTTCAAGGATCTGGATCGGTTGATCAGGATACTTTTCTCCAGCCAGGAACTCTGGTCTCACCTAATGTGGTATCACTGGAAATCAGAAGACAATCGATGAATTGTAGCAACTCTGATGAGCACGAAAGTCTTTTAATCACTTGATTTCGAATCACTGCAATAAACTACTTAGATGTCTTAAGCTTCAAGGCACATTCACAAAAGTAGTTGATGAATTCTCAAAATTAAACGTTGAAGACCATTGAAGCCTATTAAACACCAACTGTAACAGATGTTATACTCTCACACGAACAGTTGAGGTTCGGCAATGGCATTTGCCGTTCAGGGCATATTCCCTTACCAGCCACCTCTGTTTCTTGGACGGTCCCATAGTTGAACGACTCCTGTAGACTCCACCACATCCATATGATGGTTTACCATATCTGCTTCCTCTATCTCCTCCATAATGGAAACCATCTCCTCTGACTCCACGGTATTCTCCTCCTCCACAGTCTCCTCGTTTATCTCCACTGGAATAGCCACCATTTTTACTGCCACGGATGTCTCCATCACCACGGTCTCCTCGTTTAACTCCATCACCTCGGGATGGGTCCACTCTTATCTTTTGAACCATTGATGGTAGCTCCATTCATGGTCTTTGAGGAACAATCAAATACTCGTAATTTCTCAGGCCAGTAAACACCATGATGAGTTGCATGAGTAGCATCTGGTACTTTTTCCTCAATTATTTTCTCGCATGTAGAATTTTCACTATCACCTGTTAATTCCAATTTCTCAAACCCTTCTACTGACCAAATTTTCTCAATGGAAAATCAACTTTGGTTAGTCCACAATGTTCTCTATTTACATTTCCTGTGGTGCTGCACCCAGACACCACAAAGCCAAACACAGTATTCTGAAGAATAAGATTTGAATTTTCTATATCACTCTCCTCAACATCATTTTCTTTCACAGAAGTACGTGGTCGATTAGAAATCATAGGCTTTACAGGTAATGCAGGCTTTGAAGGAACTACAGGTTTTACACTGCGAGACTCGATAGATTTAGGTTTCTCTTTACTTGCTTCTAATACAGATGATGTTGTTGAAGGAATATGAGAGGTTCGAGTTTGGTAGTGAGAAGTGTTGCTGTTTGAATCACTTGATTTCTTGGATTCGTTCAAATTCTCTTTTGTACTGACCTTGTTAGAAACACCTTTTTTCTGGAACATTGTCAGTTTTTGCACTGTTTTGCTGTGCAGAAGTATTTGACGCAAAATAACTTGAATTATAAACATTGGGAAATGGTCGGGGAGTAAGATTACACACGTTTGATGTTGGCTTCACAACTGATAATGAAGTAACAATTTTCTTATTAGAAGTTGAAGAATCTAAACTATTGGGCCATGACTTATCTTCAGTTGAGGAAGACAAAGAGTCATCACTCACTTTTATTATAGCTAATTTGGGAAGTTTTAGCTGAATCCCTTTGCCATTTCTCAAGTTCCAACTCTTTTTCAAGTTTGGCCAACTGAATGTTCTCTATCTCTAATTTTTATTTCACGTACTCGTTTTTCCCACTCGAATTTTTCTTTCTCTAATTCTAATTTAATTTCACTTTCTCGTTTATCCCTCTCGAATTTTTCTTTCTTTTCCCTCCTTTCTTCTAAAACATCATCCACAAGATTGCATTTTTATTTCAATCCTACTTCTATAGACATGACTGGATTTGATTAGGTTGATCAAATCTATTTTCTAGCATTGACTGGAATGGTTAAGCCCATCTCTTCCGCTACCTCTTTTAGCTCATCCTTCTCTAGATTTAAAGTAACAGACATTGTTTATTCACTTAAATTCCACTAAACAATGCACACCAAACCTTAACCAAACCTATTAAACTAAACACTTTAATTTAACATTATATACTAAATCAAGCTAAATGTCCAACACATTAGAATTATTGAACACCTACCGAACTCATGGTAGAATGCAGCCAACGATTCGTGGAAATCCAATGGATCACTCTATCTCAATGCTCAACTAATCCGTCTCCGGGAGACTGGACCAAAATGTTCGATAGCTCGGTCACAAAAATAAACTCAAGTAAAAAACGTGGACTGTATAAATTAATCTCCTTTATTTAGGCAGCCATCAAGCTCGAAGATGCACTGCCACACAACCGTTCTCTTTGGTCGATGAGTTTCAACTCCTTTACTTATGCAGCCATCAAACTCGAAGATAGACTGCCACACCACCTTTCTCTTTGGTTGCAGAAGTTCAACTCCCTTAGTTTATGCAGCCATCAAGCTCGAAGACGCACTGCCACGCGCAACCTTTCTCGTTGGTTACAGAAGTTTAACTGACTCTTACATTCTTTCTCTCTCTCCCGTCACCTCACCCCCTGTCAGACACCCCCAAAGACAGGATGTTTTTCTGGACATAGGGCGTTGACCTCCCTATGCAGGGAACCTGGGTTTCGACGTAACAATGCCTAAATAGTTTTATTTTGATTTAATTAAAGTAGTTCTATTGGGCTTGTGAAGATATGTTCATTATCTTAATTTAAATCATTAATTAAATGGGAATGAAGTCTTCTGGTGACAATGTGACACGACCAGGAAAGGTAAAGAATACAATTATAAGAGAATTTTGCATCTGGGGAAAAAGATAACGTGAAGATGGAGATTGCTGTCAAGTCATTTTAAAGCGGCATGCAAACGAAAGCACGAGTCATATCGAGTCAATTCCGTTTCAATCTCGTTCCGAGTGCATACGTTTAACCACGAATCACTGTTAGTGTCAGCTGATTGTAAATGGGACCCGCGAGAATCTTTTTGATGTGCGGGAAAAAACTGACCCTAGTCAGAGCGGGGTCCGTGTCAGAGCCGGTTTATTGAAAAGCCGGTTTATAGTTGTTTAGTGAGCCTAACTCAATTTTTTAAAATTTCTTTCATGAACTTTTATACATAATATGCATACAAAATAATTGAGTAAAAAAAAAAAAAATTAATGAAAATTGTTTTTATTAAACAATTTAGTGAAAAAAAAAAAAAAATTCTATAGTTTTTTAAAGATTGCTTAAATAAAAAAATTAATGAAAATTGTTTTAAAAGATCTTCTGGTGAAAGCAAAGACCATTTTATTCCAAAGTGAAAATGAGCATTTACAAGAAAAGATCGTTTGGAATTCTATAGTTTTTTAAAGATTGCTTATGCGTTTTGCTCTATATTTTATTTGTTCTAAATTTTATAGTTAACCTGTATATCGGCCCAGCCGATTACAATTTTTATAATTTATTTTTCGGATTTTTAAATTTCCCATATTGGATCGCCATTAGTGTCCGAGATTCACAATGTTCAAATAAAATGCTATTAAGAAAATTGGTTTTAAATTATTAGCATAAGAAAATGCATGGTGGATCAAATTTGAAGAATTTTTATTTCTTCCTTGAAACAATATTCAAAAATTAAAATCTGATATAAAATATAATGGCTGTTGATTAGATTTAACTAAATTAATATTTCTTTTATTGACGAATATTTAAACCAATGGATTTTAATATTTAAAATACGTTTTTAAAAAGTTACCATGTTCAAATGTCACCAAGATTTCATATAAATGTATGATTTTGTCATCCTTTCTAAAATTGAAATAGAAAGTTTACCAAAAATTCATTTTCTTCTCTTTCGATCAAAAAGTATTTCCGTAATCTCCACAAATAGAAAGAAAAAAAAAAAAAGAAAAAAAAATATTACTTGAGGGCAACCATTGTGAAGTTGATTTAACGATATTTATACGCCACTGAATGGAAGACAATTTCTTACACTCTTATAATAGTATTTTAGAATTGTTCTTTATCTCTGACAATATATTCCTTTGCGAGTTTTTTTTTTATTCAGTTTTCCTACTCTGATTGTTAAAAAATTTCAAAGCCAAGAACAAAATGAATATTTTCCATTGATATTACATCTTAGAATAATATTTCTATATACATTTAGTTGCTATTTTTTATTATATATTAATAGATTCAGAAACCAAGTCATTTCTACCATTTATATTTATAATTGTCAAACGAACATACCAATATAAAATTTAATTACGCTGGTCACATAATTGACATAATTATTCTTCGTTTAATCGTTGATTATTTCCTTTTTTGTTAATTAATAGTAATTAATTTTGTTAAAATAATGGTCTAATTTTGAAAATTGTTCGAAAGGCATTTTCAAAACAATATGTATCAACATTTATTGCGCGTGTTTTAATTTATTAAAATGCACCTCTTTAAATTTTTTCAATGTATTTAATCAATTTGTAGCACTGGAACTAATTCTAATAATTATTTTGTTACCATGAATTTCTAACATTTCTTCTCGAATTGAAGTAAAACATCGTTTTAGTTTTCAAAAAAAAATTAATTTAACCGTTGCTAATAATTTTTTTTCAATGTTTTTTCTGATGTGTTTTTTGTTTTTAGTTGCTATTTATAATTGAATAATATAAATTGATTTATTTTATTTGTTGTTGATTCTGTTTCTTCTTTTGATAATCACTGTTAAATTTGCTACTACAACTGTTATACAAATTCTGAAATAGTTTGCTTCAGAAGAAAAATCTAGAATTGGGAATAAAAATTATTTGAAGAATGAAACATTTTCATTAAAATTTTTATATTTCATTGTAATGATACAATTTTTATTGATTAGAATTGCTCTTTAAATTTTTAACACTAAGAATCTTACCAGAATTTTCCCTTTTTTCTTACTCGACCATTTTTTTTTTTTTTTATACAATATGATTCAATTTTTGTTTATTCCTAAAATTTAGTGTTAACAACATGCAACAAAAAGAACGGAAATGACAATCGTTTCCTACGTATTTACGTTTGGATAATTTTGCAGGTCTGTTTCCTTTGCATTTCCTTCTTGTATGTGTAAATAAAGTTCCTTTTTATCCTTTCAAGTAAAAAATATAATATTTAGCAGATATTATTTTTTTTTTTTTTTTTTTTTTTTTTTTGTTGTTGTTGTAAACCATACTATAAATATAATTTCCCTTTTCAGATCATTTTAAAAATTACGTTATATATTTCTGTCTTGCATCTTTATATGTAAATATATAGTTGGGAATCTTTCAATAAATTTAATTTCGCTTTCAATTTATGTTTCAGTTAAACAGTTTAGTCAAATCATAATTGGTTTTTTCCGAGGTAAAAATAAATATTAAGCTGAAGTCTTAATTTGCTTTTTTTTTTTTTTTTCCAGTTATTGAATTATGAAACAAAGAGTGGTGGAATTTTGTTATTTCCTTTGTCTTCGTAAATTTCGTTAACATGAATGACTCATTATTTTGCGAACATCTCTTCATGCACTCTTATAATTAGAAAATAAAAATTGCCTAATGTAGTAAAGATAAAGCAATTTTTTTTTTTTTTTTTTTTTTTTTTGCTTGAAATGCTCCACGAATGTTGAAAATTGCATATCATAATCTGTTAGAGAAGAAAAAAAAATAATAAATAATTTTTTTTTTTTTTTGGTAGTGCATTTGCATGTATTTGTTTATCCTAATAGAAAATTGCACTTTAATTTTATCTTTAAAAGATCCGCAAGATAAAAAAAATAATAATAAGTTTCGCAGGTTTTTGAAGATCGTGCGAGGAATGTCAAAAATATTGATTGAAGACATATCTTGTAGTGTGAGAGGATCGATCAATAAATAAGTGCAAAAGCTAAAGATCACAGTCTTAGTTTGCTTCTTAACTTTATATTGAGTATTCCTTGTGGGAGAATTCGATATTTGCTTTTTTACAAGGAATGCACATTCTAAAAACTGAAACCTGGTTTTTATATTAGAAGTATCGCTTCCCATTTTAGTTAAATTCAGATGTAAATTGCGGCATTGCATAGGCAGCCACACACACAAATGTTTGAGAAATATATAGAGAGAGACATATAATTTTTACACGAAATTTTACCTGAATTGCTCAGATATGTTCCTGCAACTGTTCAAATCAGGACTGCCAGTGTGATTTTATTAAAACTCAGCTCTACCGCTCTGGCCTTTTGTACCACACAGTTTTTGTTGCTCTACGGTCATTTTTGAGCACTTTGGCCTAATTATACCGGGTCCTACAGTTTAACGTGGATTCCGAACCACCAATAAACATCCATGTCACAGCCAGACCTAGATTCGGACCTGGAGCCTGTGGTACTAACGGCCCTCTAAATTAGAAGTTTTGTGAGATATGTGGAATTACGTGTGAAATACGACACTAAAAAAAAAAAAAAAAATTCGCTTTTAACTACGGGAGAATATCTTTAAATACGATTGTAATCTGATAAAAAAAATTACAATGAGCTAGTTAATTAACATGAAAGTGTGTGTAAAAAACACTGCAATTACTTCTAACTTTTACGAAGAATCTGTCATATACATTCGCTTCGTAAATGCCTCATTATTATTTGTATTTTTTATTTGCTTTTCTAAGTTAGAATTATTATTAATTTCTTTCGTTATTAATTATACGAATTTATGTCGTTAAAGGAATGAAGACACTAGTTTATTTCCATGCCTTCATGGCGTTTTTAATTTTATAAAACTCTGACTAATATTAATTATTTAAATTTCTTTTTGTTTATATTAATTTATAAATAATAGATATATTTAAATTTGTCATATATAATTTTTATACATATTTTCATTGTTTATTACAAATGTATGGTATGAAATATTTTGAAATTTTTGTCAAATCAGAATTATGTTTTCGTTAAGCCTGTATTCCGTAAACCCACTTTTTAATCTTCTATGACAGATAAATTTCAAACATTTCTTTTTAATTTTTTAATTAATACTAAATTGTTAAATTCGTTTTAAGGTTTATTTCTTAAATTTTTTACTATTATTTCACTTTAGATTAAAAGTTATGCACCTTATGTTTTATTTATTTACTTATAAAGAAAATCAATAAATTTATTATTTAATTATAAATTGGTGAGCATAGAAATTTCGAACCTGAAATTACTTCTCATGCATATGCATCATTTAAATGAAAATGGTGTCGCCAGAAATTTCTTCAAATCCATTTGTAGATTTTTCGTAATTATATTACGAAAATATTACGAAATCATAATATCATATTACGAAATTAGATTTTCAAAATCATTGAGTATTAATTGCCAACAAACAGGTTTTTCTGAACTTCAAAAACATAGAATTTCCTCGTTTTATTCAGCAATCTTCTTAAAACCAAATCGCTGGCGCCTTTCAAAGCGGCTGAAATATCTTTCGACTTGCTGCCATTTCTTTTCTATTCATGGATAAAATATTCCCAAGTATTTAGATGGCTTACGATCAATATTTACTTATTCTGCTTTATCATTCTTAAATTTATCCACTTATTTTTAGTTGCCTTTTCGAATTATCTTCATTGTGTGTTTATGCTTTCAATCTTTCACCATATTCATTTTGTTTTTTAAAACAAACTTTATGTTTATATTTTTTTGTAAAAAATACTGCATTTGTAGTTTAAAAAGTTTTCGAAGAAATAGTTTTTTTTTTTAAATAAATAAAGGTTATCGAAGAATATTTTTTTTATCTAAAGTTAAATAGTCTTGTAGAAAATACATACATCCATTGTAGTTTAAAAAGTGTTATGTATGTGTGTGTATGTATGTAGATGTATAAAAAGAAATAATTTTTATTTTTTTTTTATGCATAAAGGTATATTAAAGTGTATATGCATATGTAATGTGTGATGCATATTTTTTATCTATGTAATGTGTGCATAAATAAATAGTCATTTATGCATATGTATGTATATATATGTATGTATATTTATATGTATATATGCATGTATGCATATGTATGAATGTATGCATGTATATGCATATGTATGAATGTATGCATGTGTATATGCATTTGTATGAATGATGTGTGTGTGTATGCATATGTATGAATGTATGTGTGTATGCATATGTATGAATGTATGTGTGTATGCATATGTATGAATGTATGTGTGTATGCATATGTATGAATGTATGTGTGTGTATGCATATGAATGTATGTATGTGTATATACATATGTATGAATGTATGTATGTGTATATACATATGTATGCATGAATGTATGTATGTGTATATACATATGTATGCATGAATGTATGTATGTATATGCATATGTATGCATGAATGTATGTATGCGTATATGCATATGTATGTATGTGTATATGCATGTGGATGTATGTATGTGTATATGCATATGCATGAATGTATGTATATGTATATGTGAATGTGGATGTATGTATGTGTATATGAATGTGTGAATGTATGTATGCATGAATGTGGATTTGAATGTGTGAATGTATGTATGTATACATATGTGTGTATGTATGCATATGATGTATATGTTTCAAATGAAACATGAAATATAGCCAGTCAATGATCCATAACATTATGTTAGCAGTAAATGTGCCTTTAGAAATCAGTCGTTATTCAAATCATCTCAAGGGAAGCATTTAAGATTCTTATTATTTAAAAGGGATTTTTTTTTTTTTTTATTTGGATGATGGAACTAAATTTGTAAAGCAACTTATATTTAATTCCATTCAGTGAATTAAGTTTTTATTCTATATCTTTCTTTATTTCCAAGTAATAGTCATAGCCTGTTTAGGTCCAAGTATTTCCTACCATAATTTTGTTAACACACCATTGAAGTTTAAAACGAGTTGATTCTGAAGTTGCCAAAGTAGGTTATTGAAAGTGGTAAATTGCTGTGTTCACTTTCAACATGTTTTAACATTGTTGGTTGGTTGCGTTGGTGTTTCCTTCAAGTACGCCAATTATAAGTTATTTTTTTTTAATTGAATAATCTTCCAGGAAGAGGATTATTACTTTTCACATTATCTTCATAATTGAAAGAGGCTTTTTAAGCTCAGATCATGAAGGCTGCAATTATAGCCTATTAAAAGTAATTGTACCCATTTTGTTTTGATATTAATATTAAAACTGATAAAAGAAGTATAGAGACATTAATTTTTGAAGCTGCTGAACTAAACAAATATTGTTTCGACTAAAACCCCTATAAATAAATAATAATACTTATTGCTGCTCACTTCTTTTCTAAACCAATAGGAGCTTATGTCACCATTTGAGATAATGCACGCAATAGGGGTAATGAAATCGTCATGTAGAGTGATGCCGTCATTTGACAATGTTGTTAGCAGTGATTAAATCATGTCGGAACTCTTGATGCAGAGCAGGCAACGATCGATCTTAAAGAGATAACAGAACGCACGATGAACGACTGCATGGACCAGTAATAAACGATTCGGAATTGGGAACAATGGGGTCCGAGTTTTCGAATACTATTGCGCTCACCAGTGATACTGTCACGTTCGATGTGAAATCTCACTGACTAGAGCAGGGGTCTCCAAACTACGGCCCGCCAGTGTCATCAATCCGGCCCGCGATAGCAAATAGCATATTGTTGCTGTAATAAGTTGGATAAAAAAACACGGAATGATAATAACTCGGTTTTATTGACTTGCTAGGTAAAGCTTAATGACAAGCATAATACGCAGAAAACTTAACTTCAGCATAACAACTAACAAATTATGTTGGGGTAAAGAGTATCGCATATGTATGTATATCGATGTTTGGAATGCATATATCCTGAATCAAACATGTGATTTTTATCCTGAAAATCCCTCCGGAACTTAAAAGCTAAATGAACGCGAATGAAATCGCGGGATATCCACTTGCAAAAAAAAATACTAATGATATTTATGTAATTGTGATTTTTCACTGACAATAGTTTGTAGTTAGCAAGAGTATGCTCGCTCAGAAATTATATATAATGGCAGAAAATTAAAATGGTTTTGGCCCTTGGTACTTACTGGAGTAAACAGTATGGCCCTAAGGTTGGAAAGTTTGGAGACCCCTGGACTAGAGTAGTGTAACCATTCTTCCACTTACATGCTGGCAGGCGGCCTGATGGCCAATTGCCTAGCGCTCTGGCCTTTGGTACCAGTGAGGCTTCAGATTCGAATCCCGGCTGTGACATGGATGTTTGTGAGGGATTCAGAATCACTTTAAACTGTAGGTCCCGGTCTAATTAATGTGAAGTGTGCACAAAATGACTGTGAACAACAAACCAAATCAAATCAAACCTATACACTGGCACGAGTGGCCACTGGCTTTCACGAGAAATGGTCAATCGGCCTCGAGTTCATCACCAGAGGAAGTACAGCGCAGCCAGCGTTCCGCTGAGAAATGTTTAGTTTCTACTGTCTCATCCCGAGAGGAAATATAATCAGCTCAACTCTGTATATTAATTGGCCTACAGATTCTCACCCGGAGAGGAAGTATTTTTCTCGCATCCTTTCGGCTTAGAAGTGGAGTCCTTCCACGAATCTATAATTTTCTGTTTTTAAATGTGTTATTTTATGTCTCTAATTGCATGTGTGGGGTGTTTATGCGTGTGTATTAAAGCTGTGAGTTTTCCAACCATGCCTCAGGTTTCTCAACGCAACCACATCCAACTACAATCTGGTTGCCCAACTTGGGAGCCCGATCTACACTAATACAGTGGTAGTTTTTCAGTAACTAGCCCCGGTGAGGAGGAGGTGCCTGGAGATGTCCAGGACAGCGAATGAATATTAACCTGACGCCACTGAGCTCGATAAATAAAACTGATGTCTTGTATGCAGTTTTACCCTTTTGATCACCTTCCTTAACCTCTCCATATATCAAGATATTCACCGCTCTCCCTTTCACTCTGGTCCTACATTTAATCAAGAATGCCCTGCCTTTTACAACAGTAATATCTACCGATTTTGTTCGTGCTTGTGAAACACTTAACATGGCCAGTTAGATCTTTTCCCAACAGCACACATTTGTAACTTGATGAGCAGACTTGTTTCCTATTATCCCAAGATCTTGAAGATCTAATTCAACCATTAAACAGAGTTCGGCAAGAAATTCTGAAATGAAACATCGGCTGACACAAATCAATGTCAAGTCAGCGGTTGGCCAGTGCATTATTGATTTCTTCGCTACATGTAAGTAGCTGCATCTCCTACATAAAATATTCATTTCTTCGGAAATTTTAATCGATGCTTATTATGTACTATATATTTTTTTTTTTTTGTTCTAATGCAGCTGGCAAACACTTAGACAGCTTGGTCTTGGATGCCTTAAGGCAAGCGCTGCACAGACGTTACTCACTTTGCATTACCCAGGAGCGCGTGTAACTTGAAGATAAGCCACGGACGCGGAGTAACAATGCCCCCGCAACGCTCTACGATCCTATTAGGACCGGGACCTACGGTTTAAAGTGGATTTCGAACCACTACAAACATCCATGGCACCGCCGGGACTCGAACCCGAAACCTGTGGTACCGAGCGCCAGAGCGCTAGCCACTCAGTCATTCAGGCCCATTATGTACTATATATAAATTGCATTTACCTTTTTTTTTTTTTTTTTTTTTTACCTTTTCCTGCAGTATATACTGTAATTATAGTTAGCCATGATTGCCTTGAATTCGATATACTACTATATCTATAATGAACTTGATGGCCGAGTGACTGGTGCTCGGTGCCACAGATTTTCGTGTTTGAAGCCCGGCGATGTCATAGATGTTTGTATAAGTTCGAATCCACTTTAAACCGTAGGTCCCGGTCTAGTATGACTGTAGAATGTTGGCCGAAAATCTGACTATCCTGCTCTGTAAAAAAGAAATAATTTCCTGTCTCGTAATCTGACAGTAGGTAGACGGCCTTGATTTACCATATTGTGAAAGGAAATTTATACATACATTTAGTTACAGCTTTTTACTATATACACTCATGTCCATAAATTAAGGATAATGAAGTTCAGGCAAAGAAAGAGACAGAAGGAAAACAAATTTGACTTATTTGTAAAGTCTATTTATTAAACAAAAGGTAAAGAGCAAAAAGATGCTATGTTTGACATAATTAATAAAAATTGCGATTTTTACTCCCTGGGGCAAATTTCAAAAAGAACCTATTTACAAAAAACAGTATAACATGGTTAGTATGATGGTTAATATGGAGTATGTCTCCCGGACGATGCAATACAGGCCTTACAACGCCTAGGCATGCTGAGTATCAAATTATCAATCTGATCTTGGGGAATATTACACCACTCATCAAGCAATGCCCTCCGAAGTTCCGGTTGACAGGTGGGAGGGGGTTGACGGGCTGCAATTCGTCGGCCAAGCATATCCCACACATGCTCTATTGGATTCAAGTCCGGTGAGTATGCTGGCCAATCCATACGGGTGATATCCTCCAATTGAAGGCATTCGTCTACAGTGTTTGCACGGTGAGGACGGGCGTTGTCATCCATAAACAGAAATTCAGCACCCATGGCGCCCCGAAACAAACGTACATGGTGTTCCAGAATGACATCCCGATAGACGTGGCCTGTCATCGTTACACTCTGAACATGCAGGTCAGTTCTGGAACCAAGAATAATTCCTCCCCAAACGAGCCATCCTGCACCACCGTAACGGTGTCGTTCAAAGGTGTTCTCTTGGTGGTAACGAGTACCTGGCGCTCTCCATATGAAAGTCCGGCGAGAATCAAACTGCAAATTAAACCTGGACTCGTCGGATAACATCACACCAGACCACTGTTGCGGTGTCCACAATGCATGCTCTCTACCCAGGTTAATCGCAGGCAATAGTGAGTTGCGGTAAGTGGAACACATCTGACAGGCCTACGAGCATATAGACCAATGTGCCCTAAGCGTCTGTACACGGTCTGCCTTGAAACTGTCGTACCGGTAGCTGAAGAGAAATGACGAGACAGGTCTGATGCTGTGCTCCGTCTGTTTCTGCAGTAACTGCTAAATATCGGTCCTCATTCGGCGTTGTAACTCGGGGGCGACCTGTGCTGTAACATCTACTCACTTTACCATCATCTTGGAATCGTTGCCGAAGCCTGGAGATGACACTCTGGGCGATTCCAAGTTCCTCGGATACTTCCGGCTGGGTACGTCCACATTCCAGTCGTGCGATAATTCTACCACGTAAAAAATCATCCAAATGCTTCCTTTGTGCCATAACTATGCGGTTATTGCACTGAAAGGCTTTTAAAGCGCTTGTGAACAATTGTACTTCTTTGCCACCATTCCTTATATACCCTACTCTTACACTCTCGTCATTGTGACGTACTATCCGCGCCAGCTGGTGGTTTCCTGTAATTTGCATATTCTTCTTCAAGATGTGTGTGATAATTCTGCAGATGAAATTTTTATTTTAGAGTTCAATTTCTGTATGATTCTGAATTACCCTTAATTTATGGACATGGGTGTGTGTATATATATAATATAGCAAAAAGCTATAGAACAACAATCGTCATCCTATTTATTAGTGGCCGCAGAAACTAAAGCAATTTTTTTTTTTTCCTCGTTTAAAAAAATGGATATATTTTTAATGGGTAATTTTTCATGCGACAAATTTTCCTAATTGGGCGTATAAAATAAAAATTGGAAGAGTACTAGATCTATTAATTATTTTATTTATTCATTTGACAAGACTAAAAGGAACAAAAACTAAATTTATATGTTGCCTGATCTCTTATTTGTCCTCCTTAATTAAAAAGCTCGCACCGAGTAGTGATATAAAGATCCTGGATTTAAATATGTGTGTGTATTTATATTTATTTATTTTTTTTTTTTTCACAAAAGGACACAAATATTTTATTTTCTAGGGTTGCCCTATTTTTTGGCTTAGCTGAGATCTTGTGATGGCGCAATTTATTATTGTATAGAAAAGGCTTTGAATTGTAGATTGTGGTTACATTTTTTGTATGTGCTAAAAAAAAAATAAATTAATAGTTTAAAAAAACACTCTTTTAGAGTTAATCAAACAAAAAAAGTAAAAAATAATGAATGTTAACTTAAGAATAAAATTACTGACGAGAAAATGAATGTCACTGTTCTAAAAGCGTGGGGTACTCGATATCAATCGATATAATTTTCACTAGTTTCATTCCGAAATGCAGTGTTAGTTTAAAAATGTCATTCAAAGCACCCCACGCTTTTAGAACAGTGACATTCATTTTCTCGTCAGTAATTTTATTCTTATGTTAACGATTATTTTTTACTTTTTAGTTTGATTAACTCTAAAAGCAGGTTTTTTAGTGTTTTTAAACTATATTATTTAAATGAGGTCCCGATACGGAGGACTGGTTCTTACAATAATTTAATTGTGAGTAAAACAAATGCTAAATGCGAATATGTCGAGCCAGCCAAGATTCGAACAGGGAATCTCCTAATCAGGCGCGTTATCCGTTGTGCCGCTGTCCCACGTAGGTTTGAATGTCTGAAAGATGTCTGTAAATGTTCTTTTTTTTTTTTTTTTTTGCAGCTTATATAGTGTGTATGAGGAGAAACAGATCTCAGGGGGGAAATGATGCGCTGATCAAGATGACTTTTCCAAAGACTGTGTGTTTTAATCACTAATCCTGGCGATCCTAATCATGATGAGATAATAAACTTATCAAAATATTTTAGTGTCGTCGGTTCTTGATAAGTTTACTACGCTTAAATTAAATCGGATCGCTTAAAGTAGGGCAAAATCTAGCCCAAAGAGTCAGTTACAAACATATATACAGGTGAAACTAAAAAGCGTATTAAAAATGGTGTGGTAGGAAGAAATTTCATGTACAGCAGGGGGAAAATATATATATATATCGAAAAATGTATTTTTCGCTCTTTCCCAATATTAACATTTTCGTTTCAGAAATCGAAATACAATAGACTGTTTTTCAATAGAGATCTTAGATTACTAAAAATTTCAAGTTATACATAATTTCAAATGCTCGATTGTGTTAATCTTTATTTTCAAAATTGATGACTTAAAAAATAATATAGAGACATTGAAATTCAATGCAAAAAAAGCAGTGCTATTGTATTCTTTCTTATTACTATCCTAATTATTTTAGCATTTCATTCTATGTTTGAAATGAAATAATCAAAAATTAATATCGACATTAAAAAAGACTTTTAAAGTACACTCAAGAGCCAAAACATTATGACCACCTGTCAATAACGAGTTGGCCCACCTTTGGCGCGCAACACAGCTTCAACCCGCCTTGGCATGGATTAATACCACCACTTAATACCAGTTAAATACCACTTCCACCTGATCACGTGCCTTCACGTCATCCAGGCGAGTTCATTGCAAAATGTTGGGGTGGTCATAATATTTTGGCTCTTGAGTGTATATTCGAATTAATATTAAACCTTTTAACATTAATGTTCAGTGTATTGCAAGTACTATTGCATGCAAAAATAAATGCATTTAGTAAAATTTTAAGGGGGGCTTTTTCATACATAAAAGTTATTATTGTCCCTTTTTCCTATAGTATTTGATATATTAAATTGTTTTAGTTATTTTAAAAGGATGTTGCCGCACTAAAAGCGAACATCGCATCAAATTATTTCATCGCTGGTATTTTTCTTCAGAGTGTTTAAACTTTTAATCAGAGTTGACCTTCTAAAAAGGGCCTCGACGACAAGAACCCATCACCCAATTAACTTTGAAGCCTTTCCTCTTGATGTGCTAACACAATTAAACCATCACATATTGGTACATACAGAAAGCTTTTAACGAGATTACGAAAGGCCTTAGAGGACCCGGTACTTCAATATGCATGCATATAATATCAAAATATCTTTAATTCATGCAGATGTGAAGCTAAGAAGAAAAGCAATTCATTTAGTAATAAATTTGTTTTTGCCATAAAAAAATACCTGAATATTGTATAATTTAGCATTGCATTGCTACAAAGCAACGATAGGTAAATAAAATTATTTCCAATCCAACTTAAAAGTTCATTTTTTTGACTGCAGTTATCATTTTTTTTTTTTTTTTTTTTAAACCATGGGTTTTTGAGATTAAGTTTATTTTGTTCTAGTATCCAATTAAAGTCTTTAAAATCACAGCAATAATTATAACTTATTTTAATTTCGATTCTTAAAGACTAAATAAAGAGAAAAATATAAATGACTTTTGTAAAATGATAATTATAATTTTATTTTATTTCAAAAGTCGTTGAAGTATAGCTTTTTGGATCTGACTAAAGGAAATAAAATATTCATTATTTGCTTTTTTTTTTTTTTTAATATAAAATATCCATTATTCCAGCAATTCTTGTCTTAGTTAATCGTTATCTTTCCAGTGAATGTTCATCGTTATTTGTTCAACATAATTATCTAAAATATATTTTTTTTATTATTATTATTGTAAATACACCCAAAGCTTTTATCCCTACGTAATTTGAATTTTTTTTTTTTTTTTTTTTTAAATCTTTGCTTTAAAAGTTGGTTCACATTGAAAGATAATTAGTATTGATTTTGCAATATATGCATGATATTTGCATTTACTGTCCGACAAGCTATCGCGTGGAAAATTGGTAAATGTTGTTAAGCCAGACGAATTCAAACATCGATGTAATGGGGGAGAAAGATAATTTCTAAAGTGTTTTAATTTCTAATAATTAAAATTTTAAATTACGTAAAATAAAGAGAAGAAATATTCCACAATAATAAAACACACAATATCCATCTTTAATTTAAATATTTGAAAAAAAATATTTTGTTCAGCATTTTCTATTTTATCGCAGGCTACAAGATCAAATCACTTTTCATTAATGTATTAGCATGGATATAGGATCTCTATCTACTTGTACACATATATTTATTTTATCCCTACAATATTTATTACCAAAAACATGTTTCATTTTAAAATTGCACTCAACTAAATAGATGCAATTCTAACTAAATGATGCATTAAACCTGTTTTTGTTCAACATATATATATATATATTAATTACGTCGAGGTCTAAGACGCATTGACCATGACCATGTGAGCAGCCCAAAGTGGGCTGCACAGATGAACGCTATTACTTATTTAACACTACCCGGGGGTTAGCTTGAAGATATACTACGGACGCGAGTAACACTACCCCCACAATGCTCTGCGATATTATTAGACCGGGACCTATGGTTTAAAGTGGATTCCGAACCACTACAAACATCTATGGCACTGCGGGGAACTCGAACCCAAAAACTGTGGTACGAAGCGCCAGAGCACTAACCATTCGGCCCCCACGCTATATTTGTGAAGAAGCATTTTTTTTAAGGCATGAATATAAAAAAATCGATAAATAAAAAATATTTCACAAATTATGTATTTTTGGTTACACAAAAATCGAACTAAATAATTAGATATTTATTAAATTAATATGTTATCATGAAACAAATTATTGTTGCTGTTATATTATTAATTTTTATTATATATATGGAGAAATCAAATGTTTATAAGTTAGATAAATAAGATTTTTCGTGGCTTAGCTACTGGGAGTAAATACAGCTGATGGCTTTCACAAGTCCCTGTTTTGAAAAACGCATTTTTAGTACGCAAAGTAGTATAGATTCAAAGCTACATCGAAGAATTAACAAGTTGCTTAATACTTGTTTGTATTTGTTTAACAAAATGTGGATGTTTTAGCTTATTCATCGGCAGATGGATTTTTAAACTTTATCAGTTATTTTAAATTCCGAATCTTAAAAAAAGTTACAGTTTGAAAAAGTTCTGTTGTAATAATTGGATGTATTTATGCTAATAACAATTATTACAATTGAAAAATGGAAAGAAGATTCTCACGATTTAATGCAATTTGGAAATCCAATACAAAATTATATTTATATTTTTAAATAACAAGTTTTTAAATTAGTTATCCTCGTATGCTTATCTAATTAATTAAGCCAATTAGTTTGTGTTTTCACTTTCCAATAATACTAGTACTACATATTTATTTTTTTCTGTACTTGTAATCGTTTATATTTGATAATAGTTAACAAAATTTACTAAAAAAAAGTGTACTGCTGTGCCCAAAAAAAAAAAAAAAAAATACCATTTTTTTTTTTTTTTTTTTTTCAAAAACTCTTTTATTTTTCCAAATTTATTTCATCGCCTTCAAAGTAATCCCCCTCGGATACAATGTACTTATGCCAGCTTTTTTTCCAATCCTCAATGCATGCTAAAAAGTCATCGGCAGGGGAGGGCCTTCAAAGCGCGGCAATTCACGTTGAATCTCTTCAATCGACTCAAAGCGATGTCCCCGGAGTGGCATTTTGAATTTAGTGAATAGTCAAAAGTCATAGGGTGGTTGTGGAATTTTATTGAGTATTCCTTGGGGGAGAATTGGATATCTATTTTAAAAGTACAAAATACTGAAACTGGTTTTTATATTCGAAGTATCACTGCCATTTTAGTGTAATTCAGATGTAAGTCGATGCCGTGCATACTCTCTCTGTATACTACTGTGCCCAAAAAGTAAGACCAATTTTTTATTTTTTCAAAAACTCTTTATTTATTCTTCCAAATTTATTTCATCGCCTTTAAAGTAATCCCGTCCGGACACAATGCACATGCCAATTTTTTTTTTCTAGTCCTCAATGCATGTTAAAAAGTCATCGACAGGGATGGCCTTCAAAGAGCACAGCGATTCACGTTGAATCTCTTCAATCGACTCAAAACGGTGTCCCCGGAATGGTATTTTTGAGTTTAGGGAATAGCCAAAAGTCTTAGGGTGGTTGTGGAACGATATGGGTTTCATTTTTGACGAAAAAGTCACGAAGAATCAATTTAGTGTAAGCGCATCGAGATTTGACTCGTCTGAGACGCAAAATGGAATTGACCGATCCTTTTGAAATTCCAACATCATCAGCAAGGTCTCTAGTTGTAAATCGACGTTCTGCAAGTACCAAATCGTTAATTATTTGGACGTGAGCTTCGTCGGTTGAGGTTGATAGTCGACCAGAGAGCTCTTCGTCTTCAACGCGTCCTCTGCCTTCTTTGAACTGTTTATACCACTTCTAAACATTTCTTTCCGATATAGGAATGCTCACCGAATGCCTTCTGCAACATTCTATGCCTTCCTGCAAACAAAATTGAATGCAAGTTCTTTTCTCAATTAATTCAGACATTTAAAAAATCGTCGGAATCAGTTTTAGCATCTCGCAAAGCCAACCGTAACGCTCAAACACTAATGAATATTTTGACGTGAAATTTCACACAGATGTCAAGGACAGTACCAGCAACCTAAAAATAGAAAGAAAAAAAAAATTGAAATTCCATAAGGCCGGGGAATTTTAAATTGTGCTTACTTTTGGACACAGTAGCAGCTAATAAAATAGAATAATACTTCCCGATTTGACTCAAGCAGTTGTCATTCATTGAACTCTGAGGCGCTGTTAAATTTCTGTAATTTGTGCGAATCACTTTCGCGCCAAAGTCGATTATTGTTCATGAATTTTTTGAGCATAATACATTTATAACATTTATAAAAATATATAGCCAACCATGCTGAATATACCGGTTCTCGTTAGATCACCGAAGTCAAGTATCATTGGGCGTGGTCAGTATTTGGGTGGGTGACCACCTGGGAACACCGCGTGCCGTTGGCATTCACAAATTTGTGACCTGAATGGCCGAGTATCTAGCGCTCGGTGCCACAGGTTTCGGGTTCGAGTCCCGACGGTGCCATGGATGTTTGTAGTGGTTCGGAATCCACTTTAAGCCGTAGGTCCCAGTCTTCTATGACTGTAAGAGCGTCACGGAGCAGAAGTCCCGGGGTACTCCATACGAACAGAAGCTGACACGACAACAACAACATAAAAAATATATAATATATAAAATTACATTAATACAAAATTATATAATGACGCATGTGTTATGTTCCTATAGTGATTTATTTCTGTAAAGAATATTTAATAAAGTTTACTCAAAAAAAAAAATGTAGCTAATTATAAAAAGAATCCTTCCCGATTTGGCTCAAGCAATTGTCATTGTCGAGATCCGAGACGCTGTTGAATTTCTGTAATTTGTGTGAATCACTTCTCGTGCCAAATCTCAATTATTGCTCATGAATTTTTCGAGCATAATACATTTATAAAAAAAAAAAAAAAAAAAAAAAAGAGGAAATAATGAATGAATGATGTGTGTTACAAATCCTCTTTACTTGTGTTGACGTCGTCTGGCGGTTTTCTGAACACAAGTGCATTGAGGAAATACGAGACGTAAAAAAATGGTTTTCCTATGTGCGCGAGACTGAAAGGCAATTGAGCCGAGATCATAATGCGTTCCTTTCATGTGAAGAGCGCCAATTACCTCGCGGAAGTTCCACTGAAATCCTACGCATGACAGATTTTGGAATGTAAACAATAATTCTATCTCATAGTTTTTCATTCTGTATCCTTCCCTTCCCTGCGCTGCGTTCGAGACTGCATTATCGCTTTTGCAAGTTCCATCTTAAAGAAAAGTTTCTTCCCGTCCGTCACCTTTGTACTTTCCTGATAAAATTCGCCTGCATTCAAATGTTGCTTTTTTGTTGTCCCTGATTGATGGCTGCAACTTCTCGTTGTCAGCAGTCGACGTGGTGTTGCAGAAAACTTCCTCCATTTGCAACTTTACGGCGTTCTGTGTTATTAAATTTCATAAGTGCATGAAATTTCGCTACTTAAAAAAGATGGCTTACGACCACCATGAAAACTTGATTACGTTGGATTACTTCTAATCAAAGTTTTGCAAGCTTTATGTTTTGGAATACTTCATATTTTTTTGCGTGTGTGATCTATGTGCCAAACAAGGCTTGTACTGACTGCTACAATGTATAGATGCTATGTGACAAATGAGAACTTGAAAAATTCTGTAAGTTTGTTGTTAAACAAATAATAATTCGATTTCTTTTTTTAACCTTTTATGCAATTATTGTTTTCAAATACACGTACGAGGAATTATTTCATATGCACGTAAAATGTGCTGTCAAGGTTTTTATCTCATGTTTTCATTCGTTTCATATATCTAAAAATTCCTAATTTTTTTTATTTTATTATTTATAATATATTGAAGACTGAAAGGTAAAAATCTTTTTTTGCAATAATTTGTTAAATGGCCCAGAAATGTTTTTGTAAAAAAAGTAAATGAAATAAATTTTAAGTTAAAAATAAATGGAATTGCATGTAATAAAATTAAGCAAATATATGATTATATTATCATATTAATATAGCGGCCTGATGGCCAATTGGTAGCGCTTTGGCAGCACATGTTTCAGGTTCGAATCTTGGCAGTGACATGGGTGTTTGTTAGTGGTTCGGAATCCATGTTAAACTGCCGGTCCCGGTCTAATTAGCCTAAAGCGTGCAAAAAATGATGGTAGAGCGACGAACCAAATCAAATAGATTAATATCTGATTATATTCTTCTCATTTTTATTTAAGTATCTGACATTTAAAATTAAGATGTCAGATATATTTAAAAAATCATTTTTGTTCATTAAGGTGCATATTCTTTATGAAAAAAGAATGTGCATTCATACCGAAAAACTATGCGGCATATTGCTTATACCGAGTTGAGGTGTATGTTCCTTACCTCACGAAAATAGTAATAATATACGTATAATACTTATATATCTTTTATGATGCATATGGTAACCAACATTTTTAATTATTTTTGGCATCCATAAAAATAATTGTTATATAGATGTCGTGTTACTCGAAGATTTTTAAATTTCAACTTTAATAGTTTCAGAATTCATGTAAGTAAAAAAAAAATCATATTCATAAATTCTATTTAAAAACATTTTTTCTTTTAGTGCAAATTATATTTAGTGGTTTTTTTTTTTTTACTTCAAATTTTACTGTTGCAAATTCAGAATTTTAAAAATTATTTGCACTTTCTATCGTTTCGAGTCTTGCGTTTTCAAATGCTGTTTTAATTTCAAGTCTTCTTAAGTCGTGTGCACATTAGAGTATGAAACTTTTTAGCACTGCCCATCAAATCAATTTGCTGAAGTCTGGATGAAAATGGAAACGCATACATTTGCTAACTTTCGAGGGAACAGAATTACCGCTCTGTCTATGTCTGTCTTTGATCGCACTTTAAAGAATTTACAATCTTTCGAAAATCGATTGGAAGCTCACTCGTAAGGGGAGGTAACGGGCTTGTTTTTTGATTTCAAACTGCAATACGCGTTAACAGTCGAATGTTTAAAATCTGGATGTGACTTTAGTTTTAAGTTCACATTTCTCAATATGTTTTGTCTTCAAACTTTTGTCTCCCGCCTAGTTCTTAATTACTTTTTATTACTCGGATCCAAATAATTGAATTGATTAATATTGATATAAAACTTTACAGTCATTTGTTTGTTAATGATTACCAAAGCTAAAAATCTGTTTATTGATCTCGCAGTGAATTTACTTTCTATTAAGAAGGGGCCTGATGGCCGAGTGACTAGCGTCCGGTGCCACAGGTTTCGGGTTCGAGACCTGGCGGTGCCATGGATGTTTGTAGTGGTTTGTAGTGGTTCAATTTAAGGTGTAGGTCCCGGTCTAATATGACTGTAGAGCGTTGGTCGTTGACAACCTTACTCCGTAAAAAGTGAGCGTCACGGAGGCAAGTCGGACTTCTACCTACGGGTGCTCCATCACAACAGAAGCTACCCTCCCCCTTCTATGAGGAAGACCACACGGGGTATTGGACTTGGTCTAAATGTTGCTGCCTACCAAGTGGGATAAAAAACACTATTAAGTTTGTGTGAAACTATTTGAAAGTATTGCTAAATAATAATTAATTACAATAATTGAATTAGATAATAATCGAGTTTTAATTACAAAATCGATCAATTAATCCAGTAATTCTCAAACTATGGCCCATTGAAGCAGTGTAGCTATCTTGAAAAGCGGAGAGGAGTGAAACATTTTTTAAAGATAAAAATTAATTTACTTCCATTGAAAAATTGTAAACAATAATATGGACAGATTATAATTATTTTGATTTTCAAAATTACTAAGAATTAATATTTGATTCATCTAAACATATTTTTAAAAAAGGAGAATTTCTTTCACAATAGTGTATTTATGCAGCAATAATTTTTATTTGAATAGTATTTAATCAAGTCAAAATCAAATATTTCTTAATCACTTAATTATTAAATATATCAGAAAAAGCTTTAAAAATTAGCTACAATTTTGCTGCTGATCGATGGCATTAAAATGTTTGATTATTTTTGCAGAAAGAAACTAAATTTTACAGTATACTGAAGTCGAATTAATGAAATTACAATTTATTTTTAATAGAAATTCGATAGATCGCAATTGTAAACAAAACAACAAAAAATGTTCCAAATTCTTTAATTTTGAATAAAAAAAAATATACTATTCATATATTGTTGAAATAAAATAAACGTCTACCAAAAGCTACTATGACATTTAATGATAAAAGTATGTAATATGTGGCATTTTCCCTAGTTGAAAGTGATGCATGTAAAAAGTTTGAGAAAACCACTAGCTGGATTAATTGATTACTTTTTTTCAAACTATGATTACATAAACCTTTATGACTACAAAATCTTCAGTAGCAAATATTATTACATAAAAATTCTTTTATAACTTTCATCCAAAACTTTTTTTTAAAAAAAAATTGGTCAAATTTATTTATTTTAAGGGCTCTGGAAATCAAATTGCCATTCTCAACATTACAAATAATGAAATCTGTTCATAAAGGAAAATATTGACATATTATGTTTTCCTGGATTTTATTTTTTAATTTTATTTTCTTTCCTGAAAAATTTGGTAATTTATTTCAATGCCATTCTATGACTTTGAAATTTGTATACAAATGGATTTAATTTTTTTATGATTAATTCAGTGTCATTTGACATAATTGAATCATATGATTGTGTATCAAACAAAATTTTCCTAATCTGATTATGATAATTGATATAAAATAAATGTTTTCCTTCTTTTTGCTATAAAAGAAATTTCAAAAAGTTTGAAAAGAATTCAAAAAAAAGTTTGAAAAAAATCAAACTTCCTTTCAATAATTTTCTTTTTTGGTTTTATTATTTTTAATATTGATTTTTATGTTAAAGTGAAATCTATCTAGTTCCTTACAATGTGAATTGTCAGAGTTTATTAAAGAAAAATCCAACCTTTGATTATTTTTTTGAATTATTTTATATTAATCCAAATAATTAAAGATTTCAATGTAAACAGAATATGGTCATCATACAAGTGATATTTTTTTTTATTTAATTTTTTTTTAATTCAACATGTAATTATCATGATTTTCTAAAAACAGTAATAAGCAAAGAGGTTTTTGTTTCAGATTAAGCTAAGTCTATAGTCTATTAAGTCAATTAAATTAAGTCTGTCTATAAGGTTTTAAACTTTGAGACAAGTCAAAATTTATTCATATTTTTTTTGGAAGGAAATTTACTCTGAAATTTCTATTACCATTGCCTCATAAAGACTAATTTCATCTAATCTAAGTAAACTTAT
Organism: Caerostris extrusa; assembly: GCA_021605095.1. Lineage (NCBI taxonomy): Eukaryota > Metazoa > Arthropoda > Arachnida > Araneae > Araneidae > Caerostris > Caerostris extrusa. Next base: position 88,709 of record BPLR01003799.1, read on the forward strand.
CTTAATTTATTAGCTATTCACATTGTAAATAATTGGGTACATTACAAAAATTATTTAAAAAAAAAAAAAAAAAAAAAAAAAAAAAAAACTGTCATAAAATATCTTTACTTATACTGCAACTACTAGTTGATATTATGTTTCTTCTGATTTGTATTTGAAAATGATTATTTTAAAAATCGATTGCTTATATATTTTTTTAATATTAAAGGGAATTTTTAGCTAATTAAAATATTCATTTTAAAAATTTTTGTAAAACATTGTTATAAAAGTGGTTTTTTCCCAGGTTTGTATTAAAGAAGGTTACTTAATGAAACAGATTGGTTCTTTTCAAGTAAGTATTTGTTTATTTATTGAAAATATTTTTTTTATTCAGCTTTTGACATTTTTTTACAAATTAAGGTTCTTTGGTATTTAAATTCTATTTATTAAAAGTATCATTTGTAAAAACATTTATTTTCCTGCTAACAATTATCAATTTTTCAATATTTTACATCATAGCAATTTGCTACTTTTCCAGAAAAAATAATTTACAAATAGTAATATATATTTGTTGCTTTAATGTAAAACAAAGAAAAAAAAATTTTTTCATTAAATGATTATTAATTTCATTTTTTATTATTTTATGATTGTATTTAGTAGAGTACATAAATTATCTAAATTAGTTTTTTTGGTATGAGAAGTAAAATTTGCAGTTTGTTTGATAATTTGTAAAAATAAAAAAAATATGCAAAAAAAAGTAAGTTAATTTTCTTTTTTCTGATAGTTTTGTGTTTATTGTATATAATATTTATTGTTGCTGTAATCAACATTGTTTCTTTTAGCGATGGCGGAGGAGATACTTTTAAAATAAAACCTAGAAAATTATATTTTGCTAAGGATAGTAAGGTATGTATTTAAATCATAATAATACAATGTTAATTATAACAAAATATTAATATTAGTAGTTTTCATTTTGCTTAACTAATTTTTTTTAATTTAAGAAAATTTAACATTTTTTGTAAATAAAAAAAACGTTATAATATTGAATATTTTGAAATTTTGATTTTGATAAAAATAAATAATATTAATTAAAAAATATTTTAAATTATTTATTTGGAAAAAATGTGGGATTGAAATTTTTTTCTTCTCAATTTTAGTCTGAATATTTGAAGAAGTAGATCTTACTGATTTAAGCATTGCAGAATGCAGTATAAAAAATGTAAACCATAGTTTTGAAGTAAGTAATTATTCTATTCTTGTATATAACGTTGTTTTACTTAAAAGAAAAACCTTCAGATAACAAAATTTAAACTTCATAAAGATAATGGAGCAGTATGACAGAAATAAATTTTTCTTATATAACACTTTCTACAGGAAGAATTATAATTATTACTTGTTAAATTTTCAAAGGAATTTAGTTTGTATTATAAGTTTAAAAATAATTGTGTTGTACATCAAAACTTGAGCACACTGCATATTTTGGAATTTCTTTTTAAAAAATTTACTATGAAGTTTTATCTGTATTCAATTTTAACATACATTGTAAAATATGACTTCAAAACCAAAAACGATTGTTCAGAGTACTAATTATTAGTGCGAAAATTGAGCACCATCCTTTTGTATGATTAACGGATGATTGAATTATCTGCAACTACTGTGGAATTGGCCTAAAACACTAAATAAAAACAAGTTGTATTTCTGAATTAGTTAGGTTTAATGTTCTGTGAAAGTCAAATCCATATTGATGCAAATTATCTAATCAAAAATATATTGAATATTCTATTTTAGAAAAAATTATTTTAATGCATATTGAGTTTTGTTACACATAATTTGTAAACTCATCTTATACAGTTTCAAAGTACATTAAAGTCAGTATTTCATTGATATTCTAGTGATGAAATATTTCAGTATAGATCTGTATTTAACCTATCTTCGGATTATTTTCCATTTATATGTAGCTTGAAAAAGATGAGGAGTAAGTGGATTGCATATAATATTAATAATTTACATCTTTTGTTGCTATCTGCACATAAATTTCTTTTCTATGACATCTTTCTTAATGTCACAATTTTAAATAATATGATCTAAATCCATACTTTTAAATTTAGATTTTTGTTTTAGCTCTGAGAAAATAAATATTAAGCATTAAGTTACAAGATTTTATTTGAAATATTCATTGAATTCATTTTGGCAAATTAAAAATTCTAGCAAGAGTTATTTTAATTGTATACGTGTGCATTTCAAATGTAATATATAAAAGGAAATAATATATTTTTGATTATGTAGCACTCTTTTGTTATAACATTTTTCATTGCAATTTCAAATATTAAATTAAATGTGTTCTTAACACATATTTTAAAAATAGCAAATTAACTTCATTTAATATTTCAGAATAAAGATTTTCATTATCTTAGAGTAAATACTGTTAATTCTAACTTCCTGCTAATTAGAACCAGTTTTATGCTGTGAAATATCTGGTGTGATTTTAACTTTATTTTATAGCTTAAAAAATTGTTTGTGTCCATGATTCTCAAGTGACAAAATGCATTTCCTATTCAAATAATTAGAAAGAAAGGAGGTAGGGGAGCTTATTTTCTGTAGATAAAAGCAAAACTTGTGTAAGAAATGGGAAAAATTAATTTTTAACCCAAGCTTTAATTATCATCAATTTCAAAATTGATAAATCTTTGATTCCAAAAAGTATATGCCGAAATAATGCTGACTATTCAGTAACAATGCCTTTTCTTTCAGATAATGCACAAGCATATCTTAAGCTCTGGGTTAGTACAAATAATTCATTAGTTGATTCTCAAGTTTTGAGTACACATTAATGAGGAATTTCCATTTTCGAATAAAAAGCATTCCTGATGCTTTCACAATATATTTATGAACAGGTCTTTCTTAATTTCTATGAATTCCTAGTTTAAGACCTAATTCCTTTTTAAATTTTTTAAAGAGAAATTAAACATTTTTATCATTAAATTTAATGCATATATTATTGCGGGTAGTTATAATATTAGAGCTAAAAATATTTTAAATAAAAATTATTGAAAAATATTTTAAAAATTTATTAAATTTTATAGTAAAAGTAACATTCCTTCTTTAGAGGTGCTTAAAATTAAAAAGTTTGAAAACCACCACCTTATGTGAAAAAAAAAAAGACCAAGAAAATTATTAAATTTTACATGCTTCTTGTTGCATTTGATTTTTTGCAATGATGTAAAATCTTTTAATTCTATTTAATAAAACAAGCATTATAAACTTCAATTTATTATACAAATCATGACTTTAAAATCCACTTATCATGTTGATAACTTGTTTTTTATTATTATATGTATTGTCTTAGTGTATTCAAATAAAGTAAAAACTGTCAGTAATGTTATTGATACAAACATTTAGATTTAACTTTTTCAAGAATTTGAGACATATTTTGAATTATATTACTATATTTGTAGTACAACCTTAAAAACATAAATATACATTATTTTTATTGTAATAATTTTCTTTTAAAAATCAATTATATTATAGGTTATTACTCCATTTCAAAAATTAATACTTTTGTACTGAATCTCGTCGGAAATGGAAGATTGGATCACAGCTTTTAAAAATGTCAGTAACAAAGATTTCTATGAGGTAATTTTTTTTCTTATTATTTATTTTGTCTGTCTAATTTTATTTATTTTTTGTGAGTACAAAGATATTTCAGATATTTTTGTAACATTTTGATTCTATAAATTAAATTTAAATGTTGTAAAAAACCCGAATGATATCAGTTTTTTAATAGGGTTTAATTACTGTTTACATCATTAAAAATATTCTTTACTTTAATATGTTATTGAACACTAAATTATATATCAAAGGCTATATTTTTGTTATTTACAAAGAGAAATACTTTTATTTGATTATTAAAAATAGATGTGAAAAGCGTGATTTTATTACTTCTATGCATATAATAAGTGACGTAATTAATAAAAAAGGAAAAAAATTTCAAAGATTAACTGGTAAAAATGCATATGTACATACACCTTTTATTACATCTAAAGTTGCATTTCTGATATTAAAAGTCAATCTGATTCCTAAAAATCTTTATACATCTCTATAGAAACTGTAAATAAAATTAAAAAAATCTCAAACTAATAAAAAAAAGAAAAATACCATTCACTAGTTAATGCCGAAACATATTTCTTGTCCGAAAGCTATGTACAAATTATTGTATGAAATATATTTAACTGGTGAGTACATAGTTATGGTATAATTGCTATAGTTATAGTATAAGTATATAGTATAATTGATTAGCTTTGGATATATTTATCTGATTAGAATAGAAAAATTCAGTTAACTGCCGAAGAAAAAGAGAAAAAGACCCAAAATGTTGTTACTGGGAAAATCTTTGCTGGAGATTTTATGATTATTACGGGATTCCTGTATAATGGATTAATTAAAATAGGAAAAGTAGAAAAATATCAAAATTAACTTATACTATCAGAAATATATATTTTGACAACCATTTTTAAAAAAGAGATATTCCATCAATTTAACTAAACAATCTTTTGCTGTGTTGAGTTTCATTAAAATAAGTCTACCAGTCATATCTCTAAATCTACTGCACTATATTTGGAAAAATTGAGAAATGAATATATAGTAAAGGCCATTTCATTTAAATACATCTAAGGCAAGTCCTGCGACATGTCTTCTGATTACTGTGCATTTGAGGCTTTTAAAATAAGCTCTTTATTAAAGGCTTTTAAAATAAGTTCTTTATTAAAGGCTTTTAAAATAAGTTCTTTATTAGAGGCTTTTAAAATAAGCTCTTTATTAGAGGCATCCTAAAACATTGAGTGAATTCTGAAGATTGTGAAGGAGAAGTGAAACAAAATTAACTTTAATATTTTAAGAAAAACTCTTTTATTTTATTTTTTTGCTCAAGTCTGATAACCCTTACAAAGAGTTATCAGACTTGAACATATTAGAAAATAGAATTTTATATCTGTGTGTGTGTATATATATATAAACAGTGTTCAAAATTGTTACAAGAATGTGTGAACACTCTCTGTAGATTTAACACATTTAAAATTTAAGAAATAAGTGCATTCTTTTAGTTTGCTGACTTATTTCAGACTTATTAGTTTTTTAAGAGAATTTCTGCTTCAGTGAAATAAGCTAAATTAATGAACTTAATTAGAAACTTTAAGCTCTATTTTAGCAAAGGAATAACATTTATGCTGATACTAGCATTTGAAATCAACACAAATTAATTGGTTTTATTTTACTAATTTTTTATCATTATTTTATGTAAATATTGATTTATTCTATAATTTTAGGGTACAGATAATCAGGAATTTTTATCGGGTCAGCATAATTGGTGTATAACAAATCATGCAAGGCCAACATTCTGCAATGTCTGTAGGGATGCCCTACCAGGTGTAAGATCCACTGGGTTGTCTTGTGAAGGTAATGGCCTGTATACATATATATATCTGTGTGTGTGTGACTTCAAAATTAATCTTAAAACTATTTTTCTTTTAATTTTCTACTGCTTTTAATAATCCATTAATATTCTGAATAAGAGTGCATGTACCTTAAAAGATGGTACCATATACCATGTAGTAAAAATATAAAGAGAATCAAAAATGAAATATTGGTGAACTGAAGTCGGCAGACATGTAATATTAGAACAGCTTCTATTATTCTAGCAACAAACTAATCAATTTATTTTATTTGTTTAAATTTAACCATTGTTGCATAGATTAATAAAAAATAATGAAAACTGTTTGTCTATTTGGCATAAAAAATAAGTGTTTTGACTAGTTTTTGCAAATTGAAAAAGACAAAAGAATAAAATTGTTATAAATTAAATGTAGGTTCAGTTCATTATTTATTTCATTATTTAGTCTTTTAGATATGTGATTAATTTTATATGTTCTTATTTGTACAGATAAAAATTACTATAAATGGCAGGATTTGAATTATTAAGTAACAGAAATTTCTGCCAAAAAGGATTATATTACCTGTACTATGTTCTTTTTTTTGAAAATTATTTACCGAATAAATATATTTTAATATTGTTATATTCCTATTCTTGATAAATCATTAAAAAGAAATGTCTGTATACTTAGGCTTTAAAACATGATCATACATGTTAATTATTCTTATCATGTGTTTAGTTAGTAACTTTTTAATAATTTACTTTTAATCCTTAATTTATTTAAACAGGATTCTAAAAGTAAAAACGAGTTAAATTATATATATATAATTTATCATATGGACCCTTTCAATGTGATTGTTGCAAACATTCTTTAAATGTTCTTTATTTTTTTAAAATTTGATTCATATATTTATATTCCAAATTTATTTTTCCTCTTTACAAATAGTTTGTAAATTCAAAGCCCATAAACGTTGTGCCATAAAAGCTCCTAATAATTGTAAATGGACTCACATTGTCTTCAATTGGCAAAGATATAATTGAAGATGAAGATATAGTAAGCATTTTTACATTATAGTTGTTATTTGTAAAATAATAAGCAATTAGTTGTAATATTTTTAAAATATTTATATCAAGTTGTTTATGTAACAAATAAAATTTTTCAAAACCAAAAGTGATTTTTCTTTTGAAACTTATCTTTAATCATAATTTTATTATATTCCATCAAAGCATAACAAAAACTTTTAAGTAATAAAACACTATGTATTAATTCTAATGCCAAATTTTTTTTTTTATTTATGTGTACAATTTATTTCATCATGTCAAGGAATATACGATTAAGATTTAGATTTCTTGTATTTCACTATGTCCTTAATTTTCATAATCTTAAATCTAATTTCAATTTTAATTAATGTTGATTTTTTTTTTTTTTATTCTATTTCTATGTGAAAACTTTCTTAAATAATTTTTGTATTAAGAGCCTTTTTAAAATAAAGAGTAAATAATAAAAGTTAGACAATAAATAATTTACACTTTTTAACAAATATTTGTATACTAATTCATCTAAAAATATTTAATTCATTTCTTTTTCCCCTCTTATGGGAATTCTTTTTTCTGATTTACTTCCACAGAATTTAGCTATGCCTCATCAATGGTTAGAAGGCAATTTGCCAGTAAGTGCAAAAATGCAATCTCTGTGATAAAACTTGTGGAAGTGTATTAAAAATTACAAGATTGGAAGTGCCTATGGTGTCGAGCTCTGGTAAAATGAATTTATTTTCTTTTAGTTATCATTAAGTTTTTCTGAAATAAAGTTTGTTCTATAAATTTCTAATATGCATGGAGTTGTTCTTATTGTACCTATAATGTTTTAATATAATTTTCTACAGGTAAATAAGTCCTGAACCTTTTTTTTTTTTTTTTTTTTTTTTTAATTTATTTATTTAATTTTATATTCGAGTTGCAGTTAAAAAAATTAGTGTTCCTATCATAGTAAACATTTTTAAAAATTTTTTAACATTGTTAAATGCATATTCAATAATTTATTTTTAAAAAAATTATAAGTGTTGTGCTCATATAAGTTTATATTAGTTATTTCGCATGCTTATATTAATTGATATGGTGGTATGAAAACAAAAATATTAAGCAAACTATAACCTGTAAATCACTGGACAGTTAGAAAGAAGACAATATGTATGTATTCAGTAATACCTCTAAATAATTACTAATTAGGAAATTAAATATTGTTACCTTCTCATTAAAGTTGAGAAATATTATGTTGGTATCATTATTTCTTATTAGTGCATAGAAGCTGGTATAGTTACAAGTGTATAGCCTAAATTCTTATATATTTTTGTAAATATTTAATTAAAAAATTGATAAGAGATATTCATAGTGTAACATTTATTAAAGTATATATAATTTTTAATACTTCCAGTATTGTTTTAAAAGTGGTTAATATATTCTATAATGGTTGTCAGCTTTGCAAATGAAGGGAATTTCTGTTAACTTTTGCCAATAGTTGAAAAATAAAAGATGGAATTCATATCTCCTATTTTCAAAGTGTTAATTTAAAATTTGATGCATTATTAAACTGTAGAGTTCAAATAAAGACATATCATCTGTCTTAAGAAATAGTTATTTCCTGCATCAGATATGATGTTAAGATAACAGCACAAATTTATAACTGATTAATGAAACAAATTTAAAAATGTGGCAATAGGTGACAATACACCACTGAAGCTGTAGAAATAGCTTTATTTGCTACTACAGTTTTGTATCCTATGTAAAGGGCACCATACAGGCATTCTATTGTAAAAATATTCTTGAACTTGAATCACGAACTTCTCAAGCTAACATGCAGATTAACATCAAGCTGTGCTTCATTCTTTCTGCAGCAATTTTAGTGTATTTATCTTGTGGAAGATCTTAATGATTATTTATGAGAAATCTTAATTAATGGGAATGCATTTTTTTCATTAAGGTTTATATAGCTGAACTTTATTTAAATATTTTAACTGGCAACTTTTTATTTAAATCCTCTTTTTTTTCAATGCCTTGCAAACAGAGCTTCCAATTTATACTTATTTTAGTCAGAGATGCATTTCTTGTGGAAAAATATAATAAAAAAAATTATTCTAGCTTCTCTCAATTTTATATAAAAGAATGTTTTTATTGGTTTCCTTCTTTAACTATTATTGTTCTACAAAATTTCACATGACGTTATGTATTTATTTGTTATTTTTTGTTTTTATTGCTAACTTTGTATTTTATAACTTAGGTTCATCATGCCACTTGTAAAGCTCAGTATCCTCTAAAATGCCCACTTGGCGTCTGCCGTGCATCCATAGTCCCACCTACTTCTCTTCATAGTATTAGCAATGATGAGTCTTGGGAAGCTATTTGTCCCCTTGGTTGTAGTCCTCTGCTGGTATTTGTAAATTCTAAGTCAGGAGATAATCAAGGTATTATGTTTCTGCGAAGATTCAAACAACTGCTCAATCCTGCACAAGTTTTTGATCTCATGAATGGAGGACCACAATTAGGTAATCTAAATAACCTTCTAATTTTATTATTTTTAACTAGTTATTTACTGTGTTAAATAACAAAGATACCATAAAATATCGATTTAAAATGAGCATTGATGCATTTTTCTATAGAATTCTTATAGCAGACTCATGAGAATAATCACAAACCATAATTTTTAAAGTAATGAATTTTAAATTTAAAATAGCACAATTTATGTATTATCAAAGTGTGAATTACTGTTGTTTTTTTTGTATGTGTTTTTCATTTGCAGTTTCGTTTTTTTTTTTTTTTTAACTTAGGTTACAAATGTTTAGAACATTCAATCCCTTACGTGTTTTGGTTTGTGGAGGAGATGGAAGTGTTAGCTGGGTTTTAACTGAAATTGATAAGCTTAGTATGAATAAACAGGTAATTAATTTTAATTCATGCTTTTTAAGATGATGTATTATCTTAATTTATATTTATTTAAATTAATTTTTATTCATTGATAAATTTTAAAATAATTTTCAACACTTTAATGAAAAAATTCAAAGATTTTAAATTTGTGTAATTTTAATTATGTAAAAGAATATAATATTTTAAGTTAGCTAACTTGACTAAAACTAGTTATATATTTTAGTGCCAAGTTGGAGTTTTACCTTTAGGAACAGGAAATGATTTAGCACGAGTATTAGGATGGGGTTCATCATGCAATGATGATGCTCAACTTCCACAAATGCTTGAAAATTATGAAAAAGCAACAGTTAAAAGTCTTGATAGGTAATTCACTTCTCAGTTATTATGTTATCAAGTGTTTAGAAAAAAATTAAAGAATAGATGCATATTAAAAAATTTTATGAATTAAAAATGTGTTAGCTTTGTATATACAATTTAAATCATTGATGTTATAAATAATTAATGTCAAAAAGTTTGTTGGTCACTTTATATCCATGATTGAATACACCAGATTAGTTTTGTGAGAACTAGTGTTCATTTTATAACATGGTAAACAAATTCTTAAAAAATTATATATTTTCATTTATGGAATAGGTTCTCAAATATAAAATGGCAATAGTGCACTTTTTAATGATAATCAAAATAGTTATTTACTGTGCTAATTGCTGTGTTTTATTTATAAATTTTTAAATAATATCATAGACTTTATTAGAAGGGGACTGAACACTTGTGAAGTCCCCTTTTAATTGAATGTGTGCCCCCCTCCCCCAGTTTAATGATTTTGTATTATGTAGAGCATGCATTTCTAGTGGTTTGGATAAATCTAACTCCTACCCCTTTTTAATGCTTTGTACAGTAAATTATTTACATTTATTGTTTCATTTGATATCCTCCGAATGTTTTTTATTTTCCACAAAATTAATTTGGTTGATCTCTGATATCCATTTTCATCAAATTTACTTTACCAATCTTTATTACTAGTAAATAAGAAGATATCTTGCTATCTGTTTGTTTACTTGTTCAGACAATCGGTGGCCAAACTATATACATCAGAAAAGTTTTAAGAAAACATCAAGGTTTCGTAGGATTTGCATAAATAAAAGATTCTTACTAATATTTAACTTTGTTACTAATGCCTTTCAAACTTGAATAGCTAGAAATAATACAACTAAGTAAGCAGACATTTTTCAAAAGGCACTGCCATTTATTTTTTAGACTGGTTTAGGAGTCATTTTTTAACCCCCCCCTTTTGGGGGATTTGTGCTCGATAAAATGGCTAATAATGGTTTTTGTTAACACTCCTGATAGCTTTTACTATATTTGTGACAAATTTATTGTCAAAAAACATAATAGAATTTGAAGGATGTGACTACATTGGTATAAAAGTTGAAGACCAATAAAAGCGTTGGACATGGCACAAGATATGTTATGTTTGTTTAAAAGATTTTAAAAAATGGTCACAAGGAGAAAAAGATTTTAGATGTTCATTTGGTATGCCAAGACATTTCTACCAAGTATGCCAAGACATGTAGTATGCAAAACTGTTACATGAAAGTTTGGAGGATTCTTCCAATGCACTTAAATTTAGGCCTCATGAAGCATTTGTTAAAAACATTTCAAAAACTGAACATTGCTTTGATCACTTTAAAAAAATGTTTTAAAATGCTTTGAAACCAGAAGTTCCTTGTTATAAAAATATAACTCAAATTATGCTGAGAAAATTCAAAGAGTTCATTTCTTTTAATTTTTTTCCTGAAAATCTTGGATCAATGAATTAAGTACAAGAGTGTTTCCAAGATATTATATATATATATAAAAAAAAAAAGAATATATATAGAATAGAAAATGGATACTAGGGTCATGGAAAATTGCTGATTCTTGTGAGAAACTTTAGAAATTTGTTATGTAAGAAAAAGAGCTACACCTGATCTATTACTGACTAAAGATTTAGAAAATGCAAGCTTTTTATATTACTATCAGAAAGTTATTACAGTTAAAAAGTTATAGTTAATTATACCTTCCCCAACTATCATCAGCGTAATGTCAAAAAAATGGAATTATAATATATATATATATATATATACATACAATTTTTGTATTTTTTTTCTTGGGATTTTAGAATTATAAAAAACAAAAAATGAGTTTGCAGAAAAATAGTGGATAATAGGGGGAAATGATTGAATAATGTGAATGAACACTCCAAATAAATACATACATAATCGTAATTTAGTTTATGTATATGATATAATCCTAAATTAATTTTAAAGTTTTTGAAAACTTTTTTTTTTGTTGCCCTATGTAATTTAATAAATTTATGATATGGGAATTTCTATTTTTGAAGGTAAAAATTGAATATGTTGCATTTTGTTTAGGTTATATATTTAGAGGTTTTCATTAAAATTGTTCAAATTTCATGTATATACAATTAAAGAAATATGCAAAAACCATGTAAATGCTTTTTTGTGCCTGTAAGTTATACTCCAAAACATGAAATTAATTACTGTACTTAAAATTAAATTGAAATTAATAAGAATTTATAATAATAACTCTTCAAATATAAAAATCTTTCATTATTTTTAATATTGTTTATTAGGTGGTGTATTATGACATATGAAAAATCTGTTCTTGCTCCTAGGAAAACTCAAACCAAGTATGTTTCATAACTTCTTTTATACTTTCTTAATCTTAATGTTGATTCTGTGATTTACATCAAAATTTGTTTTGCACAATTTTAGTATGTTAATTCTAAACAATTTTATAAAAAAAAAAATTTTGTTTTCAAAAATATCTTCTGAAAATAATATTTTATATGCTATTCTATACATACACACATGTTTAGTAATGTCTGTTAATATATATGTATATGCTTGTGTTTATGTATACTTGTAGGCTTATGCATGCTATGTAAGTGCATTATGTATGTGTTTAGAGGTTTGTGCATGTGATTGTATATTTATGTAGATTTGTGGGTGCGATTGTTTGTGGATAGATGTGAGTATATGTTTGTTCATGAGTATGTATATATATGTACATTCTGGGTAAAAGTATTAATCATTAAATTAAACACATGAAAATCAGTTTATTCATAAAATTTGTTTTGCCTCCTTCAAAGTAGGCCTCATCGAGTGTAATACAACCTTGACAACATTTGATCCAATCCACCACACATTTTTCTAGGCTCATTAAGGTGTGACTTTCAGTTTCTTCATCGAATATTTTTTAATTCTATTTAGTCAAAACACTTCCTTGAAGTGGTAATTTAATGAAAAAAATGAAGTCACATGGTGCCATATCAGATAAATACAGTGCTTGGTCGATAGCATTTCATTGAATTTTTCAGTGAAAAATTCTTGTGTAATGATGGCTTTGTGTGATGTTGCATTATAATGGTGTAAAATCCTTAAATTATCTTTCTACTAATCTGTTTTCAATGAATACTCTACACAAACACCTCAAAATACCTAAACAATATTCCTTATTCACTGTTTCTCTTCAATATGCACCATACCACTGTAGTCAAAGTGCTTGATACAAAAATATTTGTTTTTCGATACATTGAGTGACACACCATGCTCAAATTCTACATGGCAACTCTATGCAGGGGCACCAACATAAAAAAAAAAAAATGTAACGATTTATTTTACAAGTGTTTTAAACTGTAAATTCTAGATACATTTTCACAAAATGTATGTTCTTCCACAATTGTGGATCTCTGTTCATGTAGTATCTGCATGTATGTTGTAGGTGCGTGTGCATATGTATGTATATGTATAAATATACAAATGCGCTTATTTATATATGGGCATGTGCACATGTCTGAGTATATATAGATAATGAACGTCCATACATTTATACATATGCACATATATATGCATGCATATACATACATTCCTATATACATGTACTCACACATGTACACTCATTTATACAAATATGTAAATGTGCAGTGCATGCATGCATATATAATATATACACTTATATTTATGCACTCACTCAAATACAAATTCATACATGCTCAAGAACATACATGTGTATAAACACATACATGACATGCACAAACTGATGTATATACATTTCCTCAAATAATCATACACACACAAAAAAAAGACATTACACATTGGCACACACACACACACATATATAAAGGCACATGCTTATACATGTAAATACTCATTTGTTTATATGCATTTAATTCATGAATTTGACATATAGAAGTAAATATGCACTTATATTTGAGTGTATGCTGGAAAAAATATTGATTAACGTATGTATATTTATGCATACATTTTTACCCATATCAATACATCACTACACAAATAAAATAGAAATTTAAACATACATATACATAAGTTTCTTTATAAACATACATAAGTACAAATACTAACATATAAATAAAATCCTAATTTTAAGAGGACTGAATTTGATTTGCAAAAGGAGGAAATCGGACTATCAGACTTATTTATGTATATTACTTTCTGAATATAGTTAAAATATATGTGTTTGTATGTGCATAAATATGTTTTGTTATAAGCTAAGAATAGTTTGAACTGTGGCGTGTAAGTTTTGAGATTTTTTGTAAATAAATTTAAATTATCACTTACTTGGAAACTTCCCAGTATATATTTATGTAAAAGTATGTAAAATATATTAAATCTAAACTGACTTCTTAATTTTAAAAATTAAGAATATTCCAATTATTGTTACTCCTATTACTACAATTATTGTTATCTTCATTAAGAAAGAAATTTATTAAAATTTGTCATTCTTGCTTTTGTTAAAATATCATAGCACAATGGACAACATGTATTAATTTTTGCCCTTATTATTAAAATTAATGGAATGTCTTTATATATTTATTTAAAATGCTTTTTAAAATGATGTATAAGACTTAAAATAATAAAGTTATTGATTATTTGATTTCATAAATAATCAGTCTTGTTAATTTATTGATCACTTAAAAACTCTTTATACAACAATAAAAATTTATTTTAGAAGGCTGAAGATTTATCTCCTTCCTTTGGTAATGGTGATGATGATTCTGTTGATCGACTTTTAGCAACTGTGTTCCAGTCAGATCAACCATATCTTGTAATTTCATCTCTAAAGTATGTGTTTTTTTTTTAGTTAATGCACAATTTCTTTTTTATTAATATTCTATGGTTGAGCTATAAATATTGTTTCTATTTGTAGGAAATTGACATGTTTTAATTTTACTTTTTTTTTTTTTTCCAGTTTTATCTAATTTCCATTTAGTATTATCATTATATTATATCTTTATATTTTATTCTTTTTTCCTGTCGTATTTTTGCTTATTAAATATGATCCATTTTAAGCATTCATTTTTATATTTCTCATGAAGCAAACTTATGTATTTGAAAGTTATCAAAATTTTAATGAATATTAAAATTATTAGTTACTAGGGAATTAATTTTTTTTTCTTATATGGTTTTTATGAAATTTCTCAAATGATATATTTTCTGTAAATGTGTGAAGATACTTATAAAGAACACGAATTTTTAAAATATTCAGAAAATTATAGACTTTTCATTTCCATATATTTAACTTTTACATCATACAAAGCAGTGTGTTTTAATAATTTATTTTTTTTAAACTAATTATGTGTGATTTTTAATTTTTAATCCTCTCTATATAGACCAATATCTCAACTTTCATTGATTATTAATATAGATATCTTTAATTATTATTTCTTCATTTATTATTCTATCATATAAAACCTAAAGTAGCCTGTAATTTCAGCTTTTTGTTGAAAAATGGAAACAAGCTTCTAGCTCGAGTAACTGCAAAAATGAAAGAAAAATCTGGGAATGTTGACGAAGACATTTGCCATAAAAAAGTAAGTAGCCTGTCATTTTTTTTACTTTAATAGTAATTGTGTTTACATAAAAATATATAATTATATAAACATTAAGAAAAATTCTGTTACATCATCGTCAATTAAAACTAAATAAAGTATTTCATTTGATGGCATTTTTGTATGCATTATTTTTGTTAGATTTAAATATTTTTTATTGTTGCCTTAAATAAAATGAATTCAGAAGGAAATAATTGTCAAAGGACATCTGTAGAATTAAAAATTTTTTGAGAAATGTTAGTGAGAAAATTAGATTTTGTGAAAGAAAAAAGAAAATATAATTATAGTTGTTATGGATTAGCTGGCTATGATTTTTAGATTTACTATTAGATTATTGTGAGCAGCTTGTTTTATTATTTTTTTACGTTTGAATTTAAAAATTACATAATTTATTTGCAGAAATTTAAAGCTGAACATAATTTTAAAAAGTTATTGACCTCTAACTTTCATTTAATTTTCAGGTTGATTCATTTTTATTATTTTGTAGTTCTTATCTTTTTATTAAAAACTTATTCTAGTTCCAATTGATCATGGAGAAGTTAGGGAAAATGTTGTTTTCCATGACTGCTGACGAGCTTGCTTCTAAGTTGCTCCATGAGCAAACTGAAGAAAAGATGGCTGGAATTCCTGAAGCTGATGTTGTACAAGCTGAAGTGCCTCAAAGTCAATCTAAAAAGTTAATAGAATTTACTTTAATAAAACTTAGAATCTTTCTAAATTTTATTGTAAATTTTCAATGTTTAACTTGTTTTAATTTCATTATTAAAATTAAAATAATTATTACAATCCTTCCAGGTTCCATTTGTTGAACGAGAAGCCCTAATGTCTAGAACCAATAGTTTAAAGAAAGCAGTTTGGCAAATATTTGACTGTATAGAAACAGGTATTTATTAAAGAATTTTATTTTAAAAAAAAAAATATTTTTAAACATATCTATTGAGCTTTATTTGTTTTATGGGAAGAATAAACTAATTTTTAATTGTTTCAATAATAAATTTAGCTATATTTTCAAAGTATAATATGAAATTTTCATATTTTTTTTTTTATATAATGTTTAATTGCATTTTCTGAATTTTGCAACTTAAAATGCCAAAAATGTTTTTCTACTCCTGTATATCAAAAAGTTAAATAATTAACTCGCACTTATAAATTATTTTCAAGTATAATATACATCATTTATTCTATTCGTTTTTAAACTAATTGTTCATAAAAAAAAAAAATAATAAAAAAAAAAAAAAATAATAAAAATTTGAAATAGTACAGTTTGTAAATTTTGTAGTTTATGAGTTTAGTAATTTGCATTTATAAAAAGAGCACTTTATATATTTGTTTGTGTTGTTTTACTACAATTAATGAATTTTTTTATTACTTTTGTGCTTTCTGTTTTACAAATTAATTATCTGTTTTAAATATTGAGTTAAAAAACTGTAAATAAACATGTTTATAAAAATTTTTTTTTCTTAATTAGAGTAAATTTTTTACCTACTGTACCTATTCTTTATTAGAAAAAAACAACAGCATGTTATTTGATTTAATTGCTAAAAAAAAATTCATAAGCATTGTGTTATTTAACATTAATTTATAATGTTTAATATCTCTCCTTACTCAAAATATTACTAATGAAATGTCAGTTGAGTTTCAATCATCAAAATTTTTGTTTTATATTTTTTTCTGTTTTGTGCTAGACTTCAGTTCCATTTGTTAATTTAAACCAATTTGGTTTTTAAACAACTTAAAATATTTCATATGTCAAAGAAATTTTTACGACAGTATATATCTAAATTGAATTTCTCTTTTTCATTTATAAATTGAATATTAATGCTGATATCAAGAGGAAAAAAATAACTATTTTTAGTTATTTGTATTTTTTGCCCAAATCTTTATTCTTGTTTATTAATCCTTATTTTTCTTTTCATACTTAAATTGCATTGCAAATATCTTTTTTGAAAAAAATTTTGCAAAAAAGGTATGTTTCACATCATAATTCATCGTATGTATTGTCTTTTCATAATTTAATTATGTTGTTTTAGTTGTGGATGAGCAAAATGCTGAAGCTAGAGAAAGAGAAAAAAATCTCCAGAACCCCTGTTTTCTGTTGAAAAGCCAGACAATAAGTCCAATTCAACATTGCCAGGAAATTCTGATGAGGAAAGACTTACCCGTCCTGAATCATTGTGGAATCCATGGGGCTCATCTATGGGCCAGAGTATAGGAGCATCTTTAAAAGATACTTTACAAGTTACATTACCCACCATTCAAGGTGGAGCTAGTGCAGATAGTTCTCCATGCCCATCTCCTCATCCAATTACATCTCCTTCTATTTCTGCCTTTTCATCACCTACTAAAGAAAAGTCACTGATAAACTAGCTCTTGAATTATCACCTACTATTGACATATCACCTTTTGCTACTCACTCTGGGACTCATGATTCTTCAACAGCTTGTGTAATCGGGACCAAACCCAGTGGGTATTACTTTGAATTTTATTTTAAAGTATTTATGTTTAGTAATTAAGAGTTTTGTATTTTCATGTAAATTTGAATATAAGTGGTATTAATTTTTTTTAATTCAAATTTGGTATACCTAAAAGTTTAAATTTTTGTATTTTATTGAAAGTATAAAACATTTTGTGATGAAATTCTAAAAATTTCATTATTACTCTCTAATGAATATAAGAATGAGTATGCTAATGTTTCAAGTACTTAATTTCTCTTTCCTAACAATTGAATTTAATTTGAGATTTAATGGCAAACATAAGATCATAAATAAATATTGAACTTTATTAGCAATTTTTCTCGATTATCAGTATGTAATATTTATTGTATGTGTTTAGTTTAATCATTTATCTTAGGTTAAAAATTGAAACAAATAGTCTATTTTAATATTTCTTTAAATATAAGAGAATATTGTTTTATGTGAATGAGAAAACGTCAGAATTGGAATATTAAATTAATTTAATTTAACGAATTTAATCTATCAAATTTTATTTGCCAAGTTCTAATTATTTATACTTTTTTTATCTCATGCATGAAGTTGAAGCTGCTCAATCTCCAACTGCTACTCGTCGAATTAGTAGTGGAGCCATTCTGAAATCAGTCTGTTCATCTAATGTTCAAAGTAGTTATGGCTTAGATGTTGCTTCAGTTTCCTGCCAATCATTTGAAAGGAGCTTACCAGAAAGCTACCAAGTGGAGGGTCGGGAATTTCCTATAATTAATCCTTTGACATCCGTTCCCTTGTGGTCTGATTCAAATAAAGACATTTCAATTGAAAAAGCTCTTTTGCCTTGTACTGATGCTCTCTGTGCTGCTGCTTCTCCTTTAATGGACGTTGAAGAAATTTCTTTGTAAGCTCATCAACAACTTGATAAATTGTTTCAATTCTATTTAATTTATTAATGGCTGTCAATGTTAATATTATGCTGTGTTAGTGGTAGTATAATTTATAAAAATATACTGGTAACCAAAAATCAGAAGAAAATTTCTGTTAAAAAATGAAATTTCTATGCATTGAATTTTGAAAAAATATGCTGAAAACTTTAATGAAACAGTGCTTCACAAATTAGGCACAAAAGAAAGATAACAAACCCATTTTCTGTCTTGAAAATATACAAAATGAAAACAATAAAAAAAAAAAAAAAAAAGTATACTTGTTTAGTATATATCTAAACATAATGTAACTCTGTTTTTTCAGTTGTACCTTCGAGAAACTGATTTGATTCTTAGAAATGCATTCTACTGTCTATGAGTTACAGAAGGGCTTGCATACCACTATCTTATTATATAGGATTGAGTCTGGTTCGTTTCTATGAGCCCAATGGCTTGCCATCATAAGTTCTTAGATAAATGATGTCAAGTACTCATATCTATAGCATTCATTTTACAGTTTCTATATACAGAAATTGCAGACTCCTTTAAACCATTTTTTACTACATGTCTAATGATATGAAGAAACGGCAGTTTTACAAACTTGCATATTGTATTCTGATGTAGAATTTCTTCCTAGTTATACTGTATAATTTTTATGAAAATTAACTAATTTTGACCGTGTAATCAATATTTGTTCTTTTCCCTTATTTTTTGGGATCCAATGTTACTTAAGAAATTAATAATATATAAATTGAAAAATTAAGGCTCAAAGTAGATGAGAAGCACTAATATTTACCATATTTTTTAAAGTTGGTTAGTTAATGCAGAAGAGAAAAATCTATTCTTAGTCAATGAATAGTAATAAAAACAATGGTTTAATTATCATATTCTTATTATGTTCAGATTTTTGAAATTAGTTATTTGACTTTTTCTACTGAAGCTTAATCAATATAATTAGAGCTGTAGTTTCTTTTAAAAAATATTCATAACTTTCATGTGTAAAAAAAAAAAAGAGAGATACTCATTTATTAAAAACTTTTAGAAGATTTAGATTTATTCCGTTAATCTAAAATGGTATCTGTAGATCAGATTGACTTTTCTGCAGATATTTTAGATCTACTAAATAATCAAAGATAATTAGCTACTAAATGTACTAAAATAGTAGTTATATATGCAGTTACATATTGAATATATGTAGTATACATATATTCAATATATTATTTAAATAATTTTTAAAATGTTATATTAATTTGGTTTATTATTCAAAAAATTAATTTATGACAGTGAATAAATAAAAATGCATAAGAAATGGAAATTCATGTTCTTGTATTCAAGTTATATTAATCTGGCTCTTATTATAAATTTCTAGTGTTATTTTGCTTAATATAAATATATATTTTTTTGTTAAATATTTTTATACTCCTTTAATACCTGTCTGTTATGAAAAATATTTTTTTTAAATTTTATTAATTCTTTTTTTTTTTTTTTTTTTTTTTTAGTTCTAAAATAATTATAACATAATTCACAATTATTTTACTCATTGGTTTCCTTCATTTTATTTTAGATATTATGGTAATAGTGGGCACATTAGGGTAAAATTTGAATTATAATTTGTTATATTTCTGAATATTTTATATGGTATATAAATGCATTTTTTTTTTACAAAAAATATGTATTTGTTTTATGAAGATTTTGGTTAATAATTTTATATATTTTTAGAGAAGGTTTTGATGAAAGATGTGTAATGAATAACTACTTTGGTATTGGAGTAGATGCTAAAATTACTCTTGAATTCCATAACAAAAGGGAAGAGCACCCAGAAAATGCAGGTAAAAAAATAAAATTGCAATGCCTTTTACCTTTACAGGAAGTAATTAGTTACTAAAAGAGTTTTAATAATAATAAGGGTTAGGGTAAAAGGTTTTTGTTTAAGAATTTTGTAAAACCATATTCTGATTGCCATTATGATTTGATGAGAAAATTCCAATAAACCAATTGAAAAATTTGTAAAAAAAACAGTGAACTACAAATTGCCTTTGTAAAGTAATTTTTAGTATATTGGGTGGTTATAATTAAATTTCCCCAATTTAGTGCATCCTGTAACTGAAATGAATCATTGGAATAATGCCAAAATTGGTAGCCGGCTAATTGCCGAATGTGTTAAAGGAATTTAAAGAAAATTAAATTCCTTTAATGCATGGAACACAAATGAAAATTTACAAAATTACAAAACCGATATGCAACACAAGAAATTTGACATAGAAATTAGCAACATGAAATAAAAATAACAATTTCTACAATTGTTGGCTAGTCATTGATCAGCCCATTGCAAAGTGAAAGCAATAACAGTAGGCATGTATTGCAAAAAAATATAAAATAGAGCAGCAAGGCTTTTACAAACAGGTAGATTGTTAAGAAACGTTTTCAAATGACAGAATTGTTAACAATGTGCTGAAAGATGTAAAGAAAGTTGCTCATTATAGCTGCTGTCTTCCTCTTTAAAAAGTTTATTCATTGGCACACTTTTAACTGATCTAAAGTGATGTTGCACACATGCAGCATAATGGAGTTCTCCAATTCAGCTAACGTAGGTACACTTCCATGGTCCAGTAAGCATGATTATTATGGATTATTAAAAATTGGCTAATAAAGCATTCATCTTTAAAATATTGGAACAAAAGATCACTTATTGTACAATATGTGGGGTGCACCATCTACCTTGAAAATGATCAATATAAGGTGCTTCATTTGCTGTAGTTATGATACAACAAACATCTGTAACATATGGTATCAATAAGCTTCAGAGCATATGTTGCAAGACCAGTCAGTAAAAAAATAAATTTAAAAAAAACATGCATGAATCCACACTAGTTATCTTTTGTGAATATAAGAAAATTTCATAGTTCATCCATGAATTTTCCTTCACTTAAATGCAGCAATTCTGTGTGTTAGCTGACCTATTAAGAGAGAAATTAACCTTGTTGTTCAACAGGATATTCCATGGTTAATAAACGTCCATTTTATTGAGAAAACTTATTATAAAGCTGCTGTGACTTGTATGTCTGAATTAGTATTTAAATAGGATGTATTTTGTTTCATGAATTGTTTTTCCCTTTTTTTTTTTTTTTTTTTTTTTTTTATACCAAGAGTTTTCTGCATCATACTTCCACCATTGTGCATGGGTACAAATCGCCAGATTTTTTTATTCCTGCAGTGATGAACATCCCCTGTTTTAATTCTTATTGCTCATCAATCTTGTTAAATATTGAAGTTATTTTCTTTTTGTATTGGTCATTTCCTACGTTGAATTTTATATAAATTGTTGTACCATGCCAACTAACAGACAATTTTTAATTAATTTTTTATTTTTGGAGATTTATGTAGCTTGTCTAACGTGAAGTCCATGCACAAATTGTGGTATCAATCCACTGACCAATTTCAGCTACAGGATGCTTTAATTAAGGGAGGTTTAATTTTAACTACCTGATATTTATGTGATTTTTTTTTTTTATTTAGGAAATACTCCTGAGAATCATAATTGTTTTGTTATTTAATCACAAAGGTATTTTAAATATGTTTAATTAAATTGAATTTCTTTTTTTTTTTATTATAGTTATTATTTTAAATAATGTCCTGTTACTTTTGTCTTACTAGAAATAGCTCATTCAAGTGAAATAGTGTATTTTGTCGGTAAAAAGATCTTGTATATAGATTATTCTTTAAAAATACAATATTTAATAGTTACAAATTAATAATGTTTATTTATTAATAATATTTAAACTACTTTTATAAAAATAGTTTAAATATTAATGTCTTTGTTGAAAATTTTTATTAAATTTAAAGGTCTCGAACTCGAAATTTGATGTGGTATGGAGTCCTCGGTGGCAAAGAGCTCTTGCATCAAACTTATAAGAACTTAGAACAGCGAATTCAATTAGAATGTGATGGAAAACGTATACCATTGCCTTCGTTACAGGGCATAGTTGTATTGAATATAAACAGGTTAGTTATTTTATAGCTTTGTTCCAGCCTTTTTTAATTGATTTACTGTCAATTGAATGTGACTAGTTCAAAATCTTTTAGATAAAAGTTATCAAAATATTGTATAATAATAATTTCACAAATATTTTTTAGATGCATGTAATCCAGAAACATTTCAAATATAAAATGTTTCTACTTAAAAAAATCTTATAGCAATTTTAATGCAAAGCACTTAACCTGTTGTTATGGCAAATTTAACTTTCACCTGAAATGTATCGGAGTAAGTGACAGAAAAGAAGAGAAAAATGTCCTCTTTCTGAGAGTAACTAGTTTAACTCAATGACATTAAAGCATAATTCTAAAATATACATTTGTTTCTTTAACTGCCCTAATTTAGCTGAATAGTTGAATCAGTAATCATTCTTTTATTGATACTCTTAATGACAAAACTTCTAAAAGTTGTATTGAATGCACTGAAAATATATAAATATTCAATTTGCATATATTGATAAATCAGAAAAATCTAAGCAGTTTATATACAGTATATTCCTGCATATAACATGCATTTTATCACAAAAAATACAATCGAAATTTACCAGTATGCGTTATACACCTGATATAAAAATTATGGCTTTAAAAAATTAATTTCTACATATATCTTAACTCGGTTTATTTAAAAGAAATGGCATACCTTATGAACTTTCATTATTGGATAACATGAAAAGTTTCATATTCATTTTCCGTTATATCTTAAAAATATAAGAAAATATCCTATAGAGAATGGCTAAAGGACTTTTCAGAAAAAAACAATCAATTTGTACAATAAAGCTTGGGAAATAGTGTTCATTATACATAAATTTGCATGCTTCTTAATTAGTCTCGTCAAAATCTAGAAGAGAATCGTATGTGCATGTGTATATATATAATTGAAATTGTGTTTAGATTCCTTTTTTTTTTATATAAAAAACACCCCTTAAAATTCCATTTATTATCTTAAATTTATAATGATGTATATGTATTTAAAATTAAATTAAGTAATATTATTTGTAGATTTTGTATAATACTTTAACTAGATTGTTGATTTATTTGTAGTTATGGCGGAGGTTCAAACTTTTGGGGTGGAACTAAAGAGGATGACGTAAGTAGTAAATTTTGGGTTTAATGCCCTTCTTAAATTTTCTGCTCTGTCCTCTTTCAGCTTAAAATTCATCTATACATTTTTTTATTCTGCAATTGAGTCTATCTCTAATTATTTTTAAATCTTCTTTTGAAATTGTGTATAATTATATATTTTTTTCCTCAGGTTTTTGTAGCTCCAGCTTTTGATGATAAAATTTTAGAAGTAGTAGCAGTGTATGGGACTGTCCAAATGGCTGCTTCTAGAGTAATAAATTTACAGCACCATAGAATAGCACAGGTATGTGATTCTGTTTTCTGCTTTTTTTTTTTTTTAAATTGGGATGCTATCATTTTCTTGGGCTTATTTATATATGAAAAAAATCACAATTTTCAAAATTACTTTTCAGTGATACTACACTAAAAATATTCCATTAAGCAACATGTAAATATGTTAGCTGAGATAGAATAATAACATTAATTTACATGTGCATATTTTATCTAAATATACATTTAATAACTTTATATCTGGGATAATATTTTTTTAACTTGTGAAAATTATAACATTAAATTTTCATATCTTTTATATTAAATTAAATTGTTTGAAGGACTTCGAGGTATTTTGAGTTTGCATTATTTTATCCTAACTAATTTCTTGTTTGAGTAATTTATGAGAAAAGAAATAGCTAATATTTTGAAATATTAGAAAGATTGCTGCTGTTAGAAATTTTTTTAAGTATGACTCTAAACATCAAGTAAATAATTGATATTATTTATATTAATTGATTAATAAATTAATATAAACTCTTTATTATTTTAAATAATTTTAAACAAAATTTTATAATCTAAATACAAAGAATTGCTATAAATATTAACATAAATAGCATGATGTAAAATTTTGATTATAATTGATTTCTTATAGTGTAGGTCAGTGAAAATTATAATAAAAGGTGTTGAAGGTGTTCCTGTCCAAGTAGATGGAGAAGCATGGATTCAACCTCCCGGTTATATATGCATTATTCATAAAAACCAAACTCAAGTATTATGTAGAAATAAGGTATGTTTATTCATTTTTATTTTTAAATGTATTTCAGGAATGCTTACTACATATTTATTTGGATTTGGTTATCACCTCTCATTTTCATTCACCACTGTTAACATACTCTTATCTGTTTTTATGGGTGCTACTAAAATATGCTGATCTATAGAAAAAGAAGGGGGTCATCAGTTTTCTAGATATTGAGGTATTTCAAAATTATCTCCTCATTAATAACCAAAAAAAATTGAAAATTGCACCCTTAATAAGTAATCACATTTTAGTTTAATAAATTTAAGTTAAATTTTTATTTTCCTTGCATTCCTTCACCATTATTGTCTATTATCTGTATATAACATACATTAAATATATGCAAGATTGATACTCATAATCATTCGGGAGGAAAGTGCATGTATCAATAAATTTTTTTTTTTTTTTTTTTCTTCAAAATTGCCAGTATGTATATTAAAATATACTTTTTAAAAGCTATATATATATATTTTTTTAATTTATTAATTTGTTTAAATAATTTAATATAGTATTTGAAATAATCATCATAGAAACAAAAAACGATAATCGCAACAAAGTTTAGCATATTATAGGAAAATGTTAGCCATGCTTAAAAAGTATATGAAAAATATATTAAATAAATTTTGTTTAATATAAAATGAAAAAAAAAAAAAATATTTATATTTTTTGAGTAACAAATATATTAAAACGAGTATTTCATTTAAATATAACTAGGTTGTTTTTAAACAACTGTTATATCCACATTATATTCTGGGTAAAACAATAAACGAAAAAAACAATGGCTATTGAGTTGATATTATAACACAGTTATAATCTTGCCAAATTATTAATATAAAAGAATAAAATAATATTATGTATTATTTTTCAATGGTACAGTAATTGTGCAGTCTTTTAAGAATATTTCCATATAGCTTAATTCAAAAATATCATATACAGTACTATTTTATTAGAACAAACTACTATAATAAATAAATAAATTTGAATTTAGACGGTTATTTGAAAAAGTGGTATTTTTTGTTTGCTTAGATTTCATACTTTTTTTCTTATCTATGCATGGTTTAATATTTTGCAAGTATAACAAAGAGGACCTATGTTCCATCTATGTCTTGTGATTTACATCATCTAGAATATGTTTGTGTATTCCTTTTAAAAATAGAATTTATTTTTTATATCTTACGACTATTTTATTTTTGAAAGTTGTACTGTATATTTGATAGTTGGAAATTGTACTACAGATAAGGGAAAAAAAAATCTTGAATTACTTTTCATTAAACAAAAAAAATAGTTCAAGTTTTTTTCTTCTGGTTTATTTATAAGTAAATGATGTTGTTTATTTTGGCATTTTGGACCACTTCACAGTATCATTCATACTGTGGACAGGACTGCTCTAAAAACATAATTAGCAAAATGAATGAAATGATAATTGTGAAAGAAAAAAATCATTCATGGAACATACATAATAAAACAGTTATTTACAATGTATTATTTTTTAACTGCAATCATTATTAAAATTGAAGATTTTGTTTATTTATTGTAAATTAAAGTTTATATCTTTTTTTCCAGCAATCCGAATCCTCGGCGAAATTGCTACATGACAAACGAAACTCAAATCGCTCTATGCCATTAAGTCCTTTAACAGATGAAGAAGTGCAGTTAATAAGCAATTTCACTGAAGCAGTACTAAGTCTCATTAGAAGGTAAAAGCTTTCTTTCTTTAATGTAATAAAATTTTTTGTTATTTTTCTTATAGTTTTTTGCATTTCTATTTCATGAAATTTTTTAAAAACTATCTTAGAATTTGATGTAAAACATAATAATTAACTGTATTTAATATCAGTACAATATTTATAAAATAATATGTTTTCATTATGATATAGAAATAAATTTATTACTATTATTTAAAACTTTTATAGCTTGTTGTTGTAGTTCCCAAACTTTATTGTCACAGCCTCTTTTTAAATAATGTTTCCTCGTGATACCCTATCTTAAGTCAAAATAAGTATATAATTTTATTAAAGTAAATAAAATATGCATAGCACCAGAAAAAAATTGTTATTGGATGTATTGAACTAGACAAACTGTTGTTAAACAAATTTATTCATTAACATTAAATTAATAAGTTAGATGAGCCCACAGTACATTTTCTCGTATCTTGAAATCAAACTGGTCACAGAAACTTTCATTTTCTTTTCTCCGTTGATTTTTTCATGATGCCTTACTCTTCATAGTGACCTGAAAATCCATTTTTGCCCACAAAAAAAAATTTGAAAATAAAATTAAAATCCACTGAGCATTATGAATGAAATTGGAATCCACAAGAATATTCTTTATTCAGAGACAAAATTTGATCATTTCCATTGTCCCAAATTTAGTTTTCAAATAGTTATCATTAGATAGCTCAATCAGTTTATCATCTTTTACAGGAATAAATTCTAAGAAAGCATTGCTATTGAATGAATCTTGAATCCATGCAAACCTAACTATATTTTCATTTAGAGTTTTTATTCAAACCAGGTGATAAGTTGTGTTAAGTGTTCTACAAAAATTAATTCTCATATCTTGAAATCAACTCCATTTGAAGCCAAAAGTTGCTTATATATATATAAAATATTTGTCTATATAGTTATTCACCATTCTTCTCCTTAATTTTGAGGTTTTTGTAATAAAAGCTGAAATTTTTTCCATTGACTTAGAAAGGTGCATATTTTTCCCTTGTAAGGAGAGATTCAAGACATCTAGTTTTTCAAAAATGTTATATAACTAGGCTTTACTAAAAAAAAAAAAAAGTGTATCTACAAAATCTGTTATCCTTGTGCCTTTCTTTCAGAAAAAATATGTATTTCTTACCATTATTTAAATGTATATCATAAATCATTACCACAATCAGATCTGTTATACACTGTTGTAATACATCGAAGATTAGTGTTCAGCTCCGATATTATCATCAGAGTTTAAAATGCATTACTAGATGACGTGATGACTAGATGTTGTGATGCAATTATGTCTCTCTGAATAATACAGTAGAGTCCATGGTACATCAAGGGTTACTTCAAATGAGTATCTGAAATCCTTCATAACAGTCAGATGTGGAATGAGTGACATCAATACAAACACCAATCAAATTAATCCAATCTAAATTATTTTTAGATGAAAAAAAAAAAAATATCAAGGATCTTAATTAAGTTCTGAGCTTTGGAGCTTGTAATGACATTTTTACAAAGTGAACTTCTTATATCAAATGAGAATCCTTATTTATAGTTTCATCCAGATGGAATAAAAATTTCTTCCCTTTGATTTTTCAATTATAATTGGTCTTCAAAGACCTCACACATATTCTGTATTTTGCAACTAATTATGTTATTGAATAAAAGCAATAGAATAAGTTTTTCTGCAGTGATATGAGGCTTTTTTACAATATTATAAACCACTTTGCAAGATGCTAGCAAATGTTTGTTTGGTATTGATGCATTTTGAAAAGCATATTTTTTGTCTTCCCTTCTTGAACTTTCTTGCAAAGAAATCATGAAATTTGTCAACATATAGGGGGATTGGTTTTTAAATGGCATATCAGCTTACTTGGCAGCATGCAATCTTAGACAACTTTCATACATAGTATATGCATTGTGATCTCTCTTCATCATTAATTTCAGTGAGCAATCCAAATTATAAATGTCAGTATATTTATGATATTTTGTCTTTCCCACAAAATCAATCGAATACAAAGTGCTACTAACTGTGTATTTTATCTGCACTCTCACAACATTTATTACTGTTCAATATAAACTGATGTATCAAAAATTAAAGAGCCAATTATCCAAAGTAATAAAAGGTAAATAATACAATGCAAAAAACAACCCTTATATATAACATGACATTTTCACAGGGTTGAATGGATTATTGAATTTTTTTATAATTTTTCAGTTTTTAATTCAATGTGACAAGAATACAGCTTCTGGATGAAGAGAATTTAACATTTCTCTTAAATTCTACATTCTTGCCACATTGAATGGGAAAAAGAAAAATAATTATGAAAGTTTTTTCAATATTCTGTAGCACCCTGGGAAATTATGTTTTAACAGGATTACACAGTTTGGAAACTAATGGCTTTCTAGTTAAATATAAAAAAGCATATTTTGTATCGTATAAATAAAGTTATGAGTTAAGAAAATTTATTTTGTTTTCTTTTCTTTTTTAAATTTCAATTTTATCTAATTTAGTGCTGATTTATAAAAAGTTAAAGTTAAATGTTTTGGCTTTAAATGAATTATGTTTTTTAATTTTCACTTCTGTATTTTTATTGCAAAGTAATAAGATTTTTTTAAACTTATATTTTTTTAGTATAAAGGTAGCAGCACTATCGATTTCAAAAATAGAGGAAGATATTTTACATGTTGCATTACAAGTTGCCAATCATATTGAAAAATTATATCCCAGTGGTAAACTCATTGAAGGGGTAAGAAATTTTTAAATTATGTGGAACTATTTTAATGATTTGAATCAAACCTCTTATCTGATAATTTATATCTATTGAAATATAAAAAGGTAAATTTGTTTATTAAATTTTATAGGCAGTTACACGACAGATTTTAACTGAATTCGTTTTTGCTGCACGTCATTTGTTGCAAGATGTTTCAACCTTCCTTAGGGAAAAAAATGATGTTTTTGTAAGCAAATTTTTATTATCTTAAATCCTAAAAAGTAAATATACAATATTGAATGAATTATCTCCGAGTTTTAAATTACTTTTGTTTTGGAAAATTCTTTTTTTTATATATATATATATATATACACACACACACACACACACACACACACATAACAGTATGTTGTTGTAATTTTCTTTTATTCTATCAAATGAAATTTTGTAAATGGCAAGTAACTTCGCAGTTTCTTTGCCTTTATTAATATCAACATATCATTTTTTAAAATTTAATTGGACAGAAATTATATTTTTTAATTAAATGGCATATTTAGTTATTCATTATTTATTTTAAAGCTAAAAATTTCCTTTTTATCTATAGTAGTCTATATGCAGATATAATATTGCTGATTTGGTTATCAATATTTTTAGCAAGCAGATTGTGATTTAGAAGATAAGTTAACTTCTTTGTGCCAACAAATGGAAAAAGAGCTAAGAAATTGTACAGAAAATCAAGGATGGGTTTTTTTTCACAGTGAAGAAGTAAATAGATTATTACTTTCATTACAAAATTTTCAATGGTGTAATTTTTGTAAAAGTTAGTTGAATATTTTCAGTAGACTTAAATTTTCTTTTATTTAAATTTGTAAATATTGTGATATGTAAATCTATTTTTAATTTTTACATGTTCTTTATAATATTTTAATTACTGCTCTTAGAAACATATCTACTGTACATTTTTAAACTAGTCATGTTCATTAATATAGAAATAAAATATGCATGGTGCATCAGATTAGCATGTTTAAAATATTTCTAGAGTTGTTTAATTATAAAATGTCTTTTTTGCATGTATAGATGATTAGATTTTTAAATATTTTTTTTTATTTTAAATGCAACAATGGAAAGAAATTTATTTTTGTGAAAAAAAGGATGTTTGAATTAGTAAATCTTATAGTGTTTTATTTCATTCTTAGTGATATGAAAATAAGCATTTCCATTTTTAAAAATATTTTAGATATTTTATTGAGCTTGAATCACATTCTTTTAGTATTGAGGTACTCTTTAGATCTTATGAGCACACTTTTCATTAATTTTATGTTCATACTATTTATACATTTCATATACTGAATTATGGCATGAATTAGTCTTTGGGTGCCTAGTGTGGTTTTTGTTTTTTCGGCTAGACTTAGCCTTCGCATGGAGCACACAACCATCTGCATCTGCATGCAGTCTTTTCAACTGGGCACGGAAACTTTACATTTATAAACTATACCAATCTTTATCTCTGATGATGTTTGAAATTCCTCAATCCTTGCTTGCACACACATTCTCTCTTCTTGTACTACTGGACACAAATGTAGCATGCTGTAACACATTGCGATCACCATCCCACTTAGCCTGTCAACCAAGAACAGAAAAAGCACAAAAAGCCTATTCAAGCTCAAGTTCCTAAGTAAACAGGCTAAAAGCAAGGCAGTTAGTACATCATCAGGACAAGGCAGTAGTGGAGCCTGTAACTGTAGCAACACAGGCTGTGATGGATCAGGCTGTGGCACACCTACGGAGACAGCAAGTTGCGTCTTTGGAGATCTACCAGCATCATCAGTATTGACATGGGGTACATATGAAGTTGCACTTTGGTTGGAATCCATTCAGATGGCAGAATATAAAGATAACTTTATTAGTCATGATGTTCAAGGACCTGAACTGTTGCATTTAGAAAGAAGGGATTTGAAGGTATGCTTTAAATATAAATTTACTTTTTTTTTTTTTTTTTTTTTTTTTTTTTTTTTGTGGGGAACATAAAAGGTGATTGCTTATAAATTATGTATTATAATGTATAAATGAAGAAAATAATAACAAATGCAGTTCCACTTTATTTTTATTCATAATTCATTTGACGCATCCTAAAGGTTGTTCTTAATATATCATATTATGTATAAAGTTTTCAACTGTATTCCTTTATTTCCTTCACATATTATTTTATTTAACTTACTTTTACAATTAGATATTTAATATATATATATATATTTCTCATTTTTGATATAAGTTAAAAGTCAAAATAACTTTTTTTTTTATACGTCTACTTTTTGTAAAATTTAGTATTAAAAAAAAACATAATTCTTGACTGTCATAATTAAATGATATATGGGTTCTGTAAAACTAACAATTTATAATATAAAAAATATATTTTATATATTGTTAGAACCAATATATATTATACATATTGGTTCTAACAATTTATAATATAAAACAAACAAAACAATGAATTTCTAATTAATTGATTACAAATTCTTAATTTTAATTTGCTAAGAAAATTTTATTAGGAATTTGATTTTGTAGTTAGAATCGCAAGATATTTTGTTCAATATTTATATTGCCTACACAAGTTCAGAATGTATGTAAACACATTAGATATATGCATGTTTTAAATTATTAAAATTTTTATCAAGAATTATTTTTCTTTTGTATCCCTGTTAAAAAAGTATATTGATGCTTGAGAATCTGGAATGGCCATGGCCCTGAATGTTTTTGGATCAAAGAGGCCCCTATCTGTGGAAGCAAGTTTATTAGAACATTTATCGTGTGGTTCATTTTGAAGCGCATAATAATTATTGTGATCAACTGATTTTTTAAACCGTGAAACCACTACTTCTGAAAAAGTTTTCATCTTCAACGTGAGGCTAGCCCATTTGTTATAAAGAATAGATGGGGAGCTTACTTTTTAACTTCCATACCTGACTCTCACTTTTTTTTTTTTTTAAACTGTCGCAGGAATCATAACTCAGCTGAAAGTATCACAGAAAATCTGTTATCTCCACAGTTGATAAAATTCAGTTTTTTGAAATAATATACTAAATTCATATCTGATTATTAAAAAAATAACAATTTATGGTACCTCTTAATTAATCAGTATTTAAGATCTTACTTTTTTTTTTGTACTCTGCATAAAGTATAATTTTCTACATATATTATAACTCTAAGACACATTAGCCCAATCACTCATTGTGTGGAAAATTAGTAAGCAGACAATTGATGTCATGTAGGAGGAATTTTAAGTTTAATTATTTAAAATTACAGCCTACATGATATTAAAAACTAGATGAAAAAGATTTCACATCAACTATTATACTTGTGAAACAGTTGTGCACCTCGATTTTCTCGATAGCACCCCTAACAAGTAATCGATTCATCCAATTCTGCCATTAAAATGGATGTTTGTCCTTCCATTCAATATGTGGTTGGGCTATATGTTAAGTGTTTTGCATAGATGTAAAATTATATATTGAAAATTTATTGCATTTATTTTATTTAAATCTAGGAATTGGGTGTGACAAAAGTTGGGCACATAAAGCGTATCTTGCAAGCTGTTAAAGATATTTCAACTCATTCTATAGGGAGGAAACTGGCAATGTTATGATATGTCTTGATGAAATGTCTGCAAATTTTTCTTTCTTATCAATGAGTATATCTAGATTTTTTTTGAAGTTCTGTAACATTCCAATATTTGTCCTGTGCTCCATCAATTTCGACCTCTTTTATAGTTGTTGCATATGCTGTTGCATTAGCTTATAACCATGACATGATTACATTTTTTCTCCCTGTGGTACAAGTGAATTACATTAGAAATGTTTTTGATATAGTGATTCTAATTGAGAAGAATAATCATATACTTATCTTATGTTTGTGTTAGATATTGTAGGTAGTCATTAAATTGACATGACAAACTGATTTGAAACATTCAATTAACCTTTGAATTTTTATACTAACATTTTAGCCTACAGGAAGTATTTAGACTGTCTGTAGTGGCTCAAATCCTTTTATGGGGTTAGACCTAGCCTTTTTAAAAGAAATTCGCATCTTATAAATATAACATAGATTTGCCACATGCTTTTTGAATTTTTTCCAGTTTCTATAGGTTAGTTATTCATCCGTGCAATTAGAATATTTTAGAGAAACTTGTTAGGATTACTTTAAAAATTTCCAAGTAATTGTATCTTCTTTAATTTTGAATGTAAATAAACTTGCACAGAAGAAGAATAGATATCTTAAAATATTTAAATCAACATTTAATTCCTCCCAAAAATATTTTTTATATCTTTATTTCATATTTCTTTATTTGCAACATTAATTATATTGGATCCTTTGACTAGAATAACATTACTGTGATGAAATTTGTATATGTTATTGTAATATTGATTAATGCAATGTGTTAAAAATACAGTATTAGTCAATAAAAAAATTTTAATTTTATTAATTATAGGAAAAAAACTATTTAAGGTAATAAAAGCATATTCAATCAAATATTCATTGATTTATATGTATCACTTCCTGCATGAAACAGTTGTGCCTTAGAAAAAAATGTAAAAAACAAAATCACTATAATTGTTTATTTATATTTTTTTTAAAAATAGCTATAGCTGGTAGAGAAATTAAAAATCTATTACAATACTGAACATAACAATTAAAAAGACAAAGTTGCCTTTAACAATCACTGCTCGTTTTTTTAAGATTATTTCTTGTTTTTAATTTTTTTTATCATTTATTAAATATTCCAAAGTATTTTATTGTAAGACATTACTTTGCTATCCTTAGTTTCATAACAAATTATATTGAAAAAAAAAAAAAAAGCTAAATTACTAAAACTTATTATGTTAAATTATTGTTATGAATTGTTTTGATGTTTACAATTATATAAGATTTAATACTTTGATGATGATTGTTATTAGTTAAATGTTCTATTTCAGTGCACTTTACTATTCAGGTTTCATTATAAAATTTAAATATTTATTATTTTGAATTCATTGAATACTGAATATTAAAACTTTTGGTAAAAAAGATTTAGAGTAAAGCTATTTTCTTTTTACTAACAGATCTATCTGATTAAAACTATCTGAGAATTTATTTTCAACTTCATGTGCACTTTATATGTTTAGAATTTCGCATTAACATATAAGAAATTATTTGCATACAAAAATTTTTATTGAATGATAACCAATCTTCTTCGAGTAATAATATCATTAGGTAATTCAATTTATATTCTGAAAAAATGTGTCCTGTACAATTTTAAAAATTCTCAACTTTTATTATGTTGAAATATATTTCATGTGATTGTAGAGGATTCTTATCCAAATTTGGATTTCAGTAAGTCAAGTAAAATTTATTAGAAGTATTAATACACTAAGTGGCTCACAAAAGTATTCAGATATGTTTATATTTTTTACTGAAGTCATTCTTTTGCTAATAAATCATCTTGTAACCACAAATTATTCAATAACTAGTTCAAGAAAATATACATTGATAGATAAATTGTTTCATTATCATGGTACCAGAATTTGTACATAAAATCTTTTTCATTCTTAATACCATCAACCAAATCATTGCAATATTGATTTTAAATTTCCTCATTAAAGAATTATTTATTAAGATCTTCTGGGGATTTGTAGCAATTACAGTGACAAACATGTTTAAAGGAGAAGCTCTCAAATACTTTTGTAAGCCACTGTAATGAGTGTTCTTAAGTTGTCATGTTTCAAGCTTTAATATAGTATTATGTAGGTGGGTTGTTATTTTATTTTTAAAGTTATAGTCTGACCCCCGATTGCGTGGAAAATTGGCAAACAGCCAAGTTGAACAGATTCAAAGCTTGTCATGTGAAGAAAATTTAATTTAGGATGTATTTTAATTACAAAAAAAATTAATAATATTAATATTTAATCATTAAAAGTTTATATGTGATATTAAAAGAAAAACTAGATGTAAAAAAATTGCACACTAACTATTAAACTTTTTGTCTTTAATAGCTTTGTGCCACGTTTAACTGACCAGCACCTCTAACAAGTAATCAATTTGTCCTTTTCTGCATTTAACTGGATGTTTACTGTTCCATGCGATCCATGGTCGGACTATATTTGCATCATTCAATCATGAAACTGAACAAAACGTGTTAACTTAACTAAAAATATTGCCTTGAAGGATGCTAGTGTTTTATAAAAAGTATATATACATGTGTTTGTGAGTGTAGAGTTGTGAAGCAGAATCTTTTATTGCATGAATATATAAAGGAACATTGGCGATTGTAAATGTGTAGCAATGTAATGGAATGCATCACTCGTATTTTGAATGAAAAAGAAAGGCTCACATATTTTTGTATTTTCTTTTAAATTGCAATGGATGTATAATTTATATGAGACATTTCCATATATTTCTGTGTAGCATATTTTGTAACATTTTTATAAGACACTGTAAGTAGCATCCGAATTAACTATAAATATGAAATGAAGTGAAAGAAGGTATCTTGAAGCTGTGCATATCGTTTTAAATTTCTCTGCAAGAGCACATAAGTATTGTACTGTCTTGTAAGCAGCCTAATTGTATTTTTTTAATGCACCATTACATATTAGTCCACAACTCATTGATTCAGGTTTTTTGGACATTATTCAACTCTAAATGTTAAGTATATTATGCAAATGATATTTAACATACACATGCTTTTATAATTTAAGATTATGTCAACAGTCTATATCTGGTGCTACCTGGCTACTTCGTCCACTGCCTTTTATCATTCTATGGCACAAAATAGACTTTTTTTTTTTTCAAATTTTTATTAATTTTAAATGTTACTTTATATTTTTAGTATATAGAATAGGTGTTCCATTTTTAATTATAATTTGCTTATCTGTCTGTTGAATAACAATTTTTTTTTTTTTTTCAAAAGCATTCCATACCATGTTTTTTAATTTTAGTATTGAAAACAGTTGTTGGAATCAAAATTTTCCACATCATATGTCATAATATATTTGCTACACCATTCAAATGACATATTTATATATTACACACTCAATATTTTACAGATCAGTGTGTAGGTTAGTTCAATTCTATCTTGTTATAAGCCCAACTATTCAAATTATAATGTATAAAAAAAAATGTAGCTTAGAGGTATTTCTTTTGCTATTGATCTTTAGATGCTATTTTAATACACATACTGAATGATTTCTAAAGGCATATATTAACAAAATTTTTAATAATTAGATTTCATTTTTTTAAACTTACTTATTTCAAATTTTTAAAAACGATATTTATTGCAATTTGTGCTCTATTAGGCAATGGTACTGTTTTAAACTGCATTTTTCTATCTGATGATGCATAAATTAAGTATTAAAAATTTTGTATTCTATTAGATTAAGATATACAAATAGCTAAATTTTGTACTATATAATAATATTTTCCATCATTTTATTTTCACTAAAAATTATTAATATTTTCAAAGATTACATAATACACAATTTATTGTGATTCCTTCTAAAATAATGTGGGTTTATTGTTTTTCTTTATTTGTTAATTACTTTTATCATAATACTAATTTCCTAAATAAGTAATTTTTACTTTTGCTAATCCTATAGTTCTCTAGATACTATTATTGTAAAAAACTAGTTGAAGTATTTTATTAAATTTATGTTAACTTGCATATTAGCAAGTTTTATCTTATGCATACATTCATGACACTAATCAGATGCATTGTTCCAATCCAGCTTTATTTCTCTTAAATCCATTAGTCTATAGACAATCATAACAGTCCTTTGTAATATACAGAATGTATTATAACTTATATTTATATTGTATATAGTTGTAACTTTTATTGATTTAATGTTAATTTATACTGTATGTAAAGAGTTTTTACAAGCAGGTCAGTATGTGAATTTTCGCATTCCGTGTGCAACCTTTGTGTGACAGAAAGGTTTAGATGTATAAACTTAAGTGATTAATTTGTTTTAAATTACTTTTTATGTATTTTTATTTTGTTATGAATAAATATTAGTACTTTTTTACACAAGTGTCTTGTGTGTATGATTTTGTTTATACGACAATTTATAATAAATTTAATATAGCTGACCATCGATGCCAAAGTCAGACAGATTTAAAAAGAATGGCATCACAGAAGATATGTCATTTATGTGGGATTTCAATCAAAAAAAAAGAGTTTTAATTTTTAATAATTAAAATTTTAAATTGCATCATATTAAAAAGAAAACTAGTTGGAAAAAATTCTATATTAATTATTATACTTTTTTTCTTCCAAAGCAGCTTTGTACTGCTTTTATTTGATGTGCATTCCTGAACAAGTTATTGATTTGTTCATTTCTGCCCTTAAACCGGATGTTTATCAATCCATGATTGAACTATATGGATACTAATAGCATAATGCATACTGTATGCAATTAATAGACGGAAAAGAAATGGTTTAAATTATATATTAAATACTTTTTTTAAAATTATTAATGATTCTTAATAATTATTAATGATTCTTATTGTGTTTAGAGTTTAAAATTGATTTGTAGAATATTTAAGCATATTCTAGTTAGAAATGGGGAAAAAAAAATAGAAATTATTAAAATTTCCATGATTTTCTAATAATTATTTATTATTTACATTTGTACTTTCACTATGAATTTTCTGTTAATTTTCCAAAAAAATTGATGTACTAAATTTGAAAGTCTAACTAAATTGTACTCTTCAAATTATTTTCATATAATCCTCGTATCTCTTTTGTTTAATTTAAAAAACACTTTAAAAAGCTCAAAGTTTGTAAAAATATTGATCATTGAGAATATAAGATAAATAGGATCTTTAATTTTATTTTTCAATTCAAAATTATATTTTAGGTTGATTTTTAAAAAATGCAATAAAAAAAAGAATTTTATCTTTTCCAATATATTTGATATGTTTTATAAAAATTAAACCTTGTGTATACTTCTCAAAAACATTACATTATAATAATACAAAGAAAATATTATAAGCAGTGTTTTTTTTACATGAACAAATGATTTTAAAGTATAAAATAAAGTAGTAAATCTTTTTCAATTAAGAAAAATTCTCTTAAAAATTAAGACACTTAAATTAAAAACAAAGTTTTATCTTCAGATATTTTCTGTATAGCTGTGTAACGTTAACAGCGTAGGAAAATGTAGGTTCATATATAGCTTGCTTTATAATAAATTACAAAACTCTATTGTCATATTTATTGTAAATCTTGAGAAGTAATGGCAAATATTTT
Organism: Caerostris extrusa; assembly: GCA_021605095.1. Taxonomy (NCBI): domain Eukaryota; kingdom Metazoa; phylum Arthropoda; class Arachnida; order Araneae; family Araneidae; genus Caerostris; species Caerostris extrusa. The sequence continues at coordinate 127,169 of BPLR01003799.1, forward strand.
TTCTTCCTTCCCTTAAGTGTTAATTTAAGTCCTTGAACAACTAGTGTTTTTCTATTCATGACCTTGATTAAAAATAAAATTTTGGATTTTGCATGAAATTATTAGGATTTTTGCCTTCCAAAAGTGTTGTATCAGTACTTTTTTCTACTTCTACTGGCCATGATAAACTAGTAGTTTCTGTATAATAATATGCACCTAATGGTAAATAACCTATAAAAATCTGGCTTCAATATTTCATTTTAATTTTTTTATACAGTTAATATGTATATATTAGACAGTTTTTAAAAGATTAATTTTTTAAATAACTTTTATTTTGTTATGAATAAATATCAGTACTTACACAAGTGGAATTTAAATTGAGATGATACCATTGCAATCAAATGCACTTTTCTAAAAAAACTTTCTCTATAGATTTAAAATCCAATCATAGGATTCTCATTGTGATTCCAAGAAAAATAAAAAACTGCTTGCCAAAAAGTAAGAATTGAGTGTCAACTTTCTATTAATTATTGAAAAGTGATTTAACACAATTTGCACACAAATATTCTTCAAATTACCATGTTTATAAGTTGATTTATTTCAAAGACAAGTTCAAATTTATAGAAATATAAAATCGATGGCAAATCAGGCTGCTTGCTTTGCAATAAAATCTCTCTTTAATATAGTGTGTATAGTTACTCTGACAAAAAGGAAAACCTCATAGAATTTATCAAAGTGTTGACCAACTCTTGTGATTCCGTAAAAACCAAGGAGACAGTTCGCGCTCTGCAATTCAGTGACCTTGGACATCCACACATGCTCAATTGTGTTCAGTATGGTGGCCAAACCATTCGTGTGACATGTTCTTACTCCAAGTATTCGGATATTAACGATACTCAGTGTGGTCGAACATTGTTATTCACTAAGAAAAATTTTATCCAGCATTACCCTATCATAGAAATTCCTAAACTTCCTTCAAAGATATTCAGCTGAATATAGCCATTTTTTGATAATTATTCTCTATATTTTTTAAACTGCACCATAGAAAGAGGTTACCAAGAGTGGGCAGTGAAGTGTTCATCGCTCCTCCCAGATCAAATTACATCTTTAATTTCAGTTCAAGCTATATCTTGACTTGCCAGTAAACAGTGTTTAGTTCATTTCGTATATATTATTTTGATCATATCTATGGCATTAACTCCCTTTGTAAGATAGAATAAATGGAGCACAAATCATTAGTTTTATCGTGTAACAGTAGAATGGCTGATTGGAGTTTCTGAAACAGCTGTAACTATGCTATTTTACATGGTGCTTTAGAGCTTACAATGACATAAAAACGGTGTTCGAATATGGTCGTTCGTTTTCACCAGGTTGTCTGCTAATTGATAAGTTCTTGATATGACACTTTGGGGGATCGCAGATCTTCGGAGACGTCCGTTAGTGTCCGATTCAAATCGAGACTACCAATTATCTGCCACTTTTGCCTTTCTTTTAAATGATGCATTTGATAAAAATGATTCACTCAACGAAGCCATATTCACATTCGCATTGTACTGCATACCTGATTTTCAAGATATGTTCATTGCACAACAAATTGTCAGTTACCTCAGTTGTGTGTCTAATCCTCAGTATCCTGCAATGCTGGACAGACATCCCATAAGTAGTCTACTCATTAAATTATTCATGTGAAATCCCGTTGTTGCTTCTCTGTTGTCAGTTAAAAAGATACATTCTGTAATTCTTTTCGAATCAAGATGTTTAGCTACATTGGCATTAAAGAAAAAGGTTGCTTGTACTCCAAAACGGATACGACAGTGTCACCATAATTCCAATTTTTAGAGTTCTTTCGTTTACCACTATATGAATCACAAAAAATTGCGATCTTTAGGCAACAAGCTTAGTTACAATAACGTTTGTTTAACATTAGCAATGATTGCGATGAAAATTTTCAGAGCTGTTGTCAAATATGCCTAGAAGAAAGCCCAACACTAAAACAGTTGTTTAAAGGAAAAGGCAGTAGAGACTTCTGTGGTGTTGCTCGATGGCCTGTTGACAGGTATATATAGGAGAAAAATCTAATAACTGCATAAATGACTTCACAATGCAACTATTTGAGTATAGTTTCACAGGTTTCGCGGAACTAACAAGTGTTTCGTGATTAAGCGAAGTCTGCATTTAGTAACATCGTGTCTGTCATACATAAGTGCACAATTAAACAAGGTAAAAATACTCCATGCTGTGTTTGTTCTCTTGATTATTTTTGGAAATATATAAGAATTTCTTTTTTCCAATAGCTTCAAAATTTCTCATTCTAATGGATCTATTAGTTTACTCTAAGTTATCAACTCTTAGATAATTAGAAATTTCAAAGTTCAACATACAAAATATTTCCATTCCAACAACATTCTCCTTCATTTTTCAAAATCTCCAACCTTAACTTATTCTCTAGTGCAGATATACCAAACATTAATACTTTGACTAGTCCTTTCAAAATTTTCCAGAACATATCTTCCTCGTTATAACAACCTTATTGGAGATGCTTCTTTGCCAATATCCCAAGTTTATACCGAGACTTTTTATACCGATATTAAAAGGATGAGAGAACATTCACTTTGGGTAGAATATCTACAGAACTACTGAACTGATTTTTAATAAAATTAGTTGATGGTATTTAAAATACAACACTAAAATTGTGGCACACATACATGATCGTTGATAAGACTCATCGGTGTATGAAATTTTAAAACAGATGTTTACAATATCGAGCACAAAAATGGATTAAAAAAGAGGGGCATGGTCCCTTCTTATAGTTAATTACACATTACTAGAAATCAGGCAGTTCATAAATTACTGGAGAAATTTCTCTTTCTTCATCAACACCTATTTCAGGTTCCCAGACTAGGAACTCCAGTGGCAAATTGTCCTCCGAAGAGCTTCACAAACATGTTCTATAAGGTTGAGGTCTTGAGATCTGGCTGACCAAACTATCCTAACCAACTTTACATCATTCATTTCGTGAAATCAGAGTCAACTACACCCTGAAATGTAAACATAAGGCTTCAGTCATGTATAGTAGCAATTATTAGGAGATCACGGTTGATTCGTTGTGTTATTTCACATGTTTACTTCTTTGTGAGGGAATCCATTTTTTCAAAGATCGCAGCAAGGATACTTCGAACGAACCTGAAATGATTCGTTCCCTCAATAACATCCATTTCAATAAACATTAGAAGAGATGCTTCGTATTCCAGGAAATCAAAGTGTAACATATACTAGCATTTTTGATTCCATATCAATAATGACATAAATTAAATTTGAATAGCCATGATCGAAACCGACTTTTTATCTATTGTCCGGGGGTATAAAAATTTAATTATAATGCAGAGATATGTCACTTACCAAAATAGATATCTACTGTTTTTCAATTTTAGCTCTATTCGAAGCTTAACTGTTTAATCCAAAGTACTTGGTTGATTTCTCTCTATATTATTGTTTCCAATTAAGTTCTTCAATTTCTTTTGACAAAATAAAAACTATTTCTTAATAGATACTCATATAAATATTTATTACATGAACTGTTAAATTTACCAAAAACAGTAGAAAAGAGCAACGAGAGAAATATGGATACATTGCTAATAAAACTAATGTGGTATGTATTTAGAAAGATATAATTCAAATTAAACAAATTGCCTTTATTGAAAAGTTCGTCTTTATCTCAAGTATCAAAGTAAGTTTTTTGAATCAATTGATAGTTTAGTCGTTATTAATGAAGTTAAACAAGCTTTTGCCAAATTAGGCATTTTAACTGCATATATTTAATTATGTGCTTAAGGCGGTTATTTAATTTTAATGAAGAATGGAAACAAATAATGTTAATGTTAAATACATCGCTCAGAAGAATTAGGGAATATTTTGATTTTGGGTATAAACTGTAGATGAGGAATGTTTTGGTGATTGATATGTGATGTATAGGTGCTGTAAGATATGAGAAAATACAAAGAATAATTAAATTTTATTGACTATATTTGTCGGTAAATCAAAAATTCACAATTCGTGTATATTATACAAACAAACACAAAGTGTGATTTCTCAGATACCAATACCAAATGAGTTTCAATAAAGGTACGATTTCCACTGACTGAAAGCAACGTTGCACATCTACGAGGCATGGAATCAATGGAGGACTGGGGTATTCTCTTTTCCTCCTGTAGAAGAGGAGCGTTCCAATTACTGAATAGTTTCTAGGGGTGATAAGCGACAGCAATTCTCTAGAATGTCCCAAACATGTTCTATTGGATTCATGTCTGGGGAATATGCTGACAAATCCATTCGAAGGATTTCTTCGTCGAAAAGGAAATTGTCCACTAGTTGAACACGATGGGGCCTGGCGTTATCATCCATAAAAATGTATTCATTCCCGATTTCTTCAGTGTAAAGGATCACAATAGGTCTGAGGATCTTATTCCTATATCGCTGAGACGTTGATGCTCCATTCCTGATAATATGCATGTTGGTGTGGCATTGATAGAAGTACCGACCTAGACCATCCATCCGCCTTCATGCACAAATGCAGGAGTACTTTTGTACCAGGTTCTCTGTAGATGAGAATCCGCCTATTGTCAGGTTGTACACTAAAGCGGAACTCGTCCGTGAAGAGCATATTGCTTTACTCATCTGAGATGCTCCTGTACTCATCTCCTGTGAGCAACATGGTGGTCCTGTGTCAACGAAACACAAATCATAGGTCTGCGAGCATACAAATCCACCTGGTGGAGTCGGTTTCGAACGTCTCTAAGTCGAAACTATGGTACTAGTAGCCCTCTGAAGGTGCTGTTGCAGGAAAGTGGCGTTCATAATACATTTTTTTTTTTTTTTCTGGCCGTTAGTGTTAAATATTGATCCTCATTTTGTGTTGTTGCACGCTACAACCTTGTCCAGATCTTCGGCAAACATATCCAAAATCAGATTCCATAGTCTGGAAATAACACTTTGAGAAACTCTAATGCTTCCGCTACAATGGATTGTGTTTCACCCTCCTTTAAACGATCAGTGGCTCTCTAGGCTACCGATTCTGCTAAGTCATCTTTGCTGGGACATCGTAGTCACTGTTACAAACCATTCGATGCGTGTCAATTGTTTTAACCTCCTCTTACAGAAGGAATACTGCAGGTCGCTTTTTCCTCCTTGTATAAAAGTATAGTTTTCGACGTCACAGACAAAAGTTGCATATTCCCAACTATGTAAACATTATAATTTTCCTTTTAACCTCTTTTAATTCATTTTTGTTAAAAGGTGTCGATTATATGGTTATCTCATACCCAACTCACAATATCCCCTAATTCTCTTGAGCAGTGTAATAAACAGTTGTAATAATTGTTTGTTGTACAATGTAATAATGATTATTAGTATAATGTAATAATTATTTGCCAGGCAATTACAAAGTATATTATAGTGGATGAGTAACTTTTTACAAAAAGAAATATTTCTCATTTAAACGAATTATTTTGTTTGCATTATCATTTCATTCATTAGATAATTTTATTACCAAGTTATAAAATATTTTTTATTCTTTATATATATATATAAATTGTGAGAGAGAGACTGAAATTGGATATTTTAGCAGATTCTGTGAGATAATGCTGATTTTTTTCCGAAGAAAATTATTTCAACTTCTTTTTTTATATATAAATTATTGATTAATTATCTGTTTAAAATCAACTTTGAAGAATTAGAAAGAAACTGTATAAAATATAGTACCTTACGATCACCACAAATAATGAACTGCGTCAATATATAACAAATATATCAAATATAATATGTGCCACTATTATGTGTAAAGACAGCGCATTTCACAACAAGCATTAGTTTTAAAATTTTATTACAAAATTCATTCCCATACAAAATTCTAAAATAATTTATTCTGATTAAAATCGGCATCATGATTTTGTCAGTTTGTCAATAGTTTTTTTTATATATATAAAACTGCGGTCACTGAATTCCATATTCAGAGCATCCTTTTAATTGGTCATATTTCTACAATAGCAATATTTTCTTATGATAGGATCTTCGATACATGATGATTGTAGTCCATACCTATTGATTCGACTTATGTCTCCCAAAACAGAAATGTCCTCGACGTCTTCCCGAAGCAGAAGCGTGCCCTCGAACAGACCGAGTCCAGGTTCGGTTTTCACAATAACTCTCAGTTTGGTGATCATTCCCGAAGCCTTCCCGTCCTCCACATGCTTTCCGAAGTACAGCCGAGAGTTGACGATCACTTCACGACGAGGCACGATGAGGTCGACTCGGAGAACTTCGACTAGAGTCAGTTCCGAGCAGAAGTTTGCGTGAGAAAGCAGCAGGTTGTTGATGATGGTGACAAGAGCAGTTGCGGCTTTCTGTGATTTAGGATCTGAAACATAAAAGCTAAACATGATTTAATGCAATATTAAGATTTTTTTTTAATATGTCTTTTCTTTTTTTTTTGTATACATTATGCTTTCAAATTTGGTAGGATTGATTTTTATAATTAAACTCCATCCTTAAACTAAGTTTCAAATCTTTTTATCAATCTTGTTCAATTTTAATATTCATATCAAATGTTTTTAAAAAATATTTCGTATTAAACATTTTCTAAGAAATAACCAAAACTTATCTTCATCTGAGGGAAAAAAATAATAAAAATGAAATTTACTGCAGAAAAAAAATGTATTTAATTTCTTTATTGTGATTAAAAAAGGTATTCGAATATAATTATTTTTAGAAAATTCATAACTTTTTCTTTAAAAAAAAATTACATCCTAAGTATTTTTAAATGTATTTTTCTATCGAAAGTAACACATCACTCAATAAATTTCCAGTCTGACACATATAATGCAACACTGTTGACAGACCCTGGATAGTAGCATCCTTCAAACGATACGTGTCAAATTTCATGAAATTTTGATAATTAGTTTACAGATTACAGTGGTTTTAGTAACCCCAATTTTGTAATTTTCAAAACAATGGATTTGATATACACTTTTTTTTATTTCGATATACACTCATGTGGTGATTAAACATTGATTTTTGATGGGGAAAAATATTGTTGAAGCCACAGTGGCTGGGTAAGCATTACGGAGACTCTTCACCAGAGAAATCAACTATTACTGACTGGTATGCTGAATTTAAAGGCGGTCGTACAAACACCAATGAGGCTGAGCTCTTTGGTCGCCCAAAATCAGCAGTTGTTCCCGCAAACATAAAAAAAAATCCACAAAATAGTTTTGAAAGACATTAAAAGAGGTTGCATGAGATAGCTAAGACTTTAAAGATATCAGTAGGTAGTATATTTACAATTTTACACGAAAATTTGGGCTTGCTTAAGTTACTTTCGAAACGAGGACAACGTTTGCTCACACCGGATCGAAAACAACAACGCGCCGACGAATCAGAGCGCTGTTTGGAGCTGTCCAAGCGAGATAAAAGGATTTATTGCGTCCATGCATTTTGAATTACATGAATTGCATTAGATGGATCCACTATTTGAATCAAAATGATCATCAGCTGAGTGGACAGCAACCGGTGAAATCCGTCCAAAGGACCAAAAACTCAAAAATCAGCAGGCATCCGTATTTTGGGACACGCATGACATTTTGCTCATCGACTATCTTGAGAAAGATAAAATTATCAATAGCGAATATTACACGTCATTATTGGACCAATTCAGTGTAGAAATTAAGAAAAATAATGCTTTTTCACCAAGACAATGTCCACAAGTTGATGAAAACTATGGTTTCATCAACTTGTTTCATCAGTGTATGGTGTTTGGTGCGTTTGTCAATAAAGCTATGAGTTCTCCAACCTCTCCTGTACCTCAAGTATCTCAACCAAACCACACCCAGTAACGATCCGCGTCCTAATGGCCATGGCTTGCGCTCTGGCCTTTAGGTTCGAATCCTGCCGATGATATGGATGATTGTGAGTGGTTCGGAATCCACGTTAAACAGTAGGTCCTGGTCTAGTTATCCTAAAGTGTACCAAAAAAATGACCGTAAAGCGACAAATCAAACTCCTAACCGATTAAATTATTAAACCAAATTTAATCTTAAAATATTTGAGTTACAAATACGGTTGAATTAAATTAAAATAATTGCTTCTTTATAATGTTACATATGAGTATCCAAGATTTATTGTAATTATAAAATTATGCAAAACGAAAAGATAGAAAAAAAATTAGTTTACTAATTTGTATTGTTACTACTACTATAATTTACTTCTAAATTTCGATATACACTCATGTCCATAAATTAAGGATAATGAAGTTCAGGCAAAGAAAGAGACAGAAGCAAAACAAATTTGACTTTTTGTAAAGTCTATTTATTAAACAAAAGGTAAAGAGCAAAAAAAAAGATGCTATTATAAAAATTGCGATTTTTACTCCTGGAGCAAATTTCAAAAAAAGAACCTATTTACAAAAAAACAGTATAACATGGTTAGTATGATGATTAATATTGAGTATGTCTCCCGGACGATGCAATACAGGCCTTACAACGCCTAGGCATGCTGAGTATCAAATTATCAATCTGATCTTGGGGAATATTACACCACTCATCAAGCAATGCCCTCCGAAGTTCCGGTTGACAGGTGGGAGGGGGTTGACGGGCTGCAATTCGTCGGCCAAGCATATCCCACACATGCTCTATTGGATTCAAGTCCGGTGAGTATGCTGGCCAATCCATACGGGTGATATCCTACAATTGAAGGCATTCGTTTACAATGTTTGCACGGTGAGGACGGGCGTTGTCATCCATAAACAGAAATTCAGCACCCATGGCGCCCCCGAAACAAACGTACATGTTGTTCCAGAATGACATCCCGATAGATGTGGCCTGTCATCGTTACCCTCTGAACATGCAGGTCAGTTCTGGAACCAAGAATAATTCCTCCCCAAACGAGCCATCCTGCACCACCGTAACGGTGTCGTTCAATGGTGTTCTCTTGGAGGTAACGGATACCTGGCGCTCTCCATATAAAAGTCCGGCGAGAATCAGACTGCAAACTAAACCTGGACTCGTCGGAAAACATCACACCAGACCACTGTTGCGGTGTCCACAATGCATGCTCTCTACTCCAGGTTAATCGCAGGCGACAGTCAGTTGCGGTTAGTGGAACACATCTGACAGGCCTACGAGCATATAGACCAATGTGCCCTAAGCGTCTGTACACGGTCTGCCTTGAAACTGTCGTGCCGGTAGCTGAAGAGAAATGACGAGACAGGTCTGTTGCTGTGCTCCGTCTGTTTCTGCAGTAACTGCTAAATACCGGTCGTCATTTGGCGTTGTAACTCGGGGGTGACCTGTGCTGTAACATCTACTCACATTACCATCATCTTGGAATCGTTGCCAAAGCCTGGTGATGACACTTTGGGCGATTCCAAGTTCCTCGGATACTTCCAGCTGGGTGCGTCCACATTCCAGTCGTCCGATAATTCTACCACGTAAAAAATCTTCCAAATGCTTCCTTTGTGTCATAACTATGCGGTTATTGCACTGAAAGGCTTTTAAAGCGCTTGTGAACAATTTTACTTCTTTGCCACCATTCCTTATATCCCCCCTCTTACACTCTCGTCATTGTGACGTACTATCCGGCCCATCTGGTGGTTTCCTGTAATTTGCATATTCTTCTTCAAGATGTGTGTGATAATTCTACAGGTGAAATTTTTATTTTAGAGTTCAATTTCTGTGTGATTCTGAATTATCCTTAATTTATGGACATGAGTGTAGTTTACTTATACACTTCGATGTGATTTGGTTGCTTATAATAAATACATTGAAGCGATATTCGATTTCATGGTTGGTATTGACAAACAATTAAATGAGTTATAAAATTCATAACAATTATATAGCTATGATATGCATTAGTGAAAATTTTTGTGACACAAAATATTAGGTATCAAGTTTGTAATGCATGACTTAGAAAATCAATCCAGGTTCATAATTGTTTTTTTACATACATTTGTAATACAACCAATAATCTTTGAATTTGTTACTACTATTGATAAAGAATAATATCCTGCATAGAAAATTAAGCTGTCTTATGATAAAAATTATATACCTTGATAGAAAAATTTATTTACAAATTATGCAAAATAATTACGTTATAAACGTCTTATATAATAATAAATGTTATAACGTCCGGTTCATAATTGTTTTTTTACATACATTTGTAATACATCCAATAATTTTAGAATTTGTTACTACTGTTGATAAAAGAATACTATCCTGCATAGAAAATTAAGTTTTCTGATAAAAATGAAAAATTTACTTGCAAATTATGTAAACTAATTATGTTAGAAACGTCTTATAATTATATAAGCTACGAGTTATCAATAATAATAAGAGATAAATTTTTTCATTAGCATGTATTTCCTGAAATGGGAGTTAAGATACCTGACACAGTGAGTTGTTTTTCTGTTTCACAGACACAGTAATGATCCGGAATTCCGGCATCGGAACAAGTGCGATTTGGCGAGATGAAGCCAAACAGTGATGTCCCTCTGGCGAGTGTTTCAGTTCCCAGGTTTACATTATTTGCAATGGATTTTATTATGTCTATGGCAGTAAAGTGAATGTCATATGGCGTCGTAAGTCGTCCCTGATTTATTCTTAAGTTATCAATGGCTATCTTTTGAGAGTTCAAAATTGTTTTTGGAATAACCAGTGCAAAAAGGGCATGCGTTCTTCAATTCGGCCTACGAGGGTTGCCCTCATGGCATCAAAACGGTGACCGTGGTCTGATAAAAAGAATAAAAAAGTTCTGTTTAAGTAGCCCGAGTGTAACAGATCTTTTAGCCAACTTTCTAAATCGTCATCAGCTGACGCGACTTGGCTCACATAGTCATGGCTGAGCTCAACAAAAAATGTAAATGAAAAAAATGGTCTTTTCGCGTTACCGTATTTCACTATGAAGTCTTTTGTGTACTGAAGCTGTAGCAAATGTTTCGGTATGTTTCGAAACATAGATTAGAACTGAGACGATGAAGTTTGGAAGTCTGGACTACCAACCAGAAAGGTCTCATGTAATGGTCCGTTGGAAGATTTTCGAAGCCCCTCGAAAATAGTTAAACAAACCGATGTCAGGACGATCCTCTGCAAAAAGTGTGGCGTAACCAGATTTAGAAAAATTTTTCCACAAACATGGCCATCCGTCGTAAGTTCCTGCAGGATCTTCAATTTTTGGCAGCTCGTTTCCGAATACGGATTTTCCTGTTAAAATGGCTCCCAGATTGGGAAAAGTATTGTCTCCAATTTTAGTCATCCTCTGAACACAAAAGCATTTAAATTCTTTATTAAGAATTTATATGTTTTTGGCAAATGACGTATGAAGCTCAGTCTCGATAACGAATCGACGCCAAGTATGAGTACATTGTAAAATGAATCCCTTGAATCATTTAAATTATCTTTTTTTGAAATATATGACAGTGAACGTTTGTGTAAAATGCCAAGCCAGCAAAATTATAGCAAGACACGTACACAAAATCGGAGAACAACTTGGTTCCGTTGATGGGTATTCTATGAGGATCACCATACTCTGTTTCGAAATCATTTTTACGAATGATTTCCTTGTAATCGCAACGCAAATTTTCCACCACATATCCTGAGAATTTCACTGCGGTTAAATTAAAACCTCAAAATACCTTCGCCATCTATGAAAGTGAGGGTTGCGATGCGTTCTTTACACACTATAGCTTTCGGCAGAGTCAAATAGTTCAAAATAGATTGATCGAAAGGATGTATCCTTGGGAGCTGACATTTCTGATCTGGAACAATTGGTTCTTCCTTATTGAGATCGTAATACAAGAACTCGTTCTTTTCAATGAAGATGGGTTTCGCTGTCTGCGTGATCTGATGCATGAACAACAGGGTGACCAGAGATGTACCGCCAAAAACCCATAATAGACTTTTCCATGAAGCAGGTGGGATCATGGCATTTGGGCCCACTATAATCTGAAAAGGGTGGAAAAAAATATGATTATAATGTTCTACTGAGAAGAAAATAAATTAAAATGCAGCAAAACCACGATTTAAATTCATAAAAAAAAAATGTTTTTTTTTAACAAGCTGCGTTATTTACAGTTTTTTAGATTTTTTTTTTTTTTTTTTTTTTCAAAATTTCCTTGTCTTCCTTTTGAACAGTGTTAATTAAATTTTGAATCTAAAAATTCCTTGTAGTTATTATGTTATTTAAATTTTTTCAAAATGTTCTTGTCTTCTTAACGACCAGTATTAATTATAATTTTGAATCTAAAACATTCTTTGTAGTTATTATGTCATTTAAATTTTTCAAAATGTCATTGTCTTCCATTTGAACAGTGTTAATTAAATTTTGAATCTAAAAAATTCCTTTTGTAGCTACTATGTTATTTAAATTTCTTCAAAAATGTCCTTGTCTTCCTTTTGAACAGTGTTAATTAAATTTTGAATCTAAAAAATTCCTTGTAGTTTATTCCTTGTAGTTAGTCTTAGGTACCAAATCTATACACTTTTGCGAAAAACTTTGAATTCAATAGAAATTTATTTTTTATACCTAAGAATATTTTTTTTCATAGAAATTATGTTATTTAAATATTTCTTGGCAAACAAAAAAAAATATATATAAAAGAAAAAATATAGATAATTTTCCTTTTTCTTAGAAGTTTGAACTTTTTTATTTTTATTTCTCTTGTTTTTTAAATATTATTTTTTGTTAATCTTGGATATTTTTGATAACCTTGGACTATCAGTATCTAGAAAGTATATTTTTCTAAATAAAAACATTATAAATATCTATAAAAAATATATATTTTGTTATTATTGAGAAAGATAAACTATGTTATTAATCTATTATCAATAAAAATATTTGCATATTTTAGTTTGTTATATAAATGTATTTTTTTAATATTTTAAGAGCATACCGTAGGTAAATATTTTGTTTTTTTAAGATTTAAAAAAATTTTATGATTAAGAATTTCGGCGAAAAAAGTCGAAGCTAAAATTTTAATTTTCGGCGAAAAAAAATAAAATAAATATATTGCAATTTTTATGAACAAAGATTTATTTTAAAATGTTAATTATTTTTTTATTCGTACCTTCAAAATCGCAATTTGAACGTGTCAATTCTCTTCTATGTGGGCGTTTTGTATTTGTTTACCGTAACATCTGATGATTTTTTTTTTTTTTTTTACATTTATTTATTGGCAAGTTCAATTTTCCACTTATCAATGCTATTATTATAATTATTATTCTAATAAAATCTAATTGGGACATAGCAAAAATCAATTTTTTATTTTAAAAATTGTTGTGATTTCGATAAAGTATTTACCTTAATTTATAAATACTACTGTGTACAAAAGTAAGACCAATTTTCAATTTATAATTCCGGAGCTTATAGAATTTAAATTTTTTTTTTTTTTTAGGTTGCTGGCACTGTAATTTGACACTGTGGGAAATTTGACATCAAAATATTCATTAGTGTTTGAGTTATGCTTGGCTTTGTGAGATGCTAAAACTGATTCCGGAGATTTTTGAAATGTGTGAATTAATTGAGCAAAGAACTCGCATGAAATTTTGTTTGCGGAAACGTATAGAATGTTGCAGAAAGCATTCGGTGAGCATTCCTATATCGGAAAGAAAAGTTTAGAAGTGGTATAAACAAAGTAGAGAACGTGTTGAAGACGAAGAGCCCTCTGGTCGACCATCCACCTCAACCGTCGAAGCTCACGTCCAAAAAAATTAAAGATTTGGTGCATGCAAACTGTCGATTTACAATTAGTTTTGATGCTGCTGATGGAATTTCAAAAGGATCGACCAATTCCATTTTGGGCCTCAAAAGCGTCAAATCTCGATTGGTACCGAAAACATTGAATGCGCCAGCTCACACTGCATTGATTCTTCGTGACTTTTTTGCCAAAAATGAAACCCATATCGTTTCACAACCACCGTATTCCCACCGTGCGACTTCTGGCTATTCCCTAAACTCAAAGACCACTCCGGGGACACCGTTTTGAGTCGATTGAAGAGATTCAACTTGAATCGGCACGCGCTTTGAAGGCCATCCCTGCCGATGACTTTTTTAGAATGCATTGAGGATTGAAAAAAGTTGGCATAAGTGCATTGTGTTCGGAGGGATTACTTGGGAGGTGATGAAAAAATCTGGAAGAATAAATAAAGAGTTTTTGAAAAAAAATAAAAATTGGTTTTTACTTTTGGCACAGTAGTATATGTATATCGTTTTTTTTTTTTTTTTTTTTTTCCCCATGTAAAAACTTCATTTCGATACACGAGAATCCATTTCACAAGAATAAGTACATAAGTGCATTATTTCTCTCTTTCCGATACATTATTTCCCGTCTCACTTCTGGGAAAGCTTTATGAATCTGAGAGCAATTTCTATAATTAGATCAGCTCTTCAGCTTTGGCCTTTATATTTCCTAAACAAAGCGGACTGTGCTGTGGGATGGAGTACTCCTTCATCACAAGTGCCATTTTTTTTTCGCTTGCTTTTTTTAATGCTAGTATAGCTATAAACCTTCCATTTGCAATCTCCGTTACCATAACAACAGGAGACTCGGAGATGAAGTGGAGATAGCAACAAAATGAAGGTAGACGAATTGCTTTCATTCAGGCGCCAGATTGAGTAAGAAAAGGCGCCAACACTCTCTGTTCTTCGTTTGAATTCGTTTTATTTGCCTTATTTTCAACTGTTTTTCAAATCGTTTTCGTTTAAGTGTTTGCGCCAAATGTTTTGAAAGCATTTTCTAAACTCACAATTAATATAGAATGACCTTCTAAAAAAAAAATTTCAAAATTAAAATATCAGCAAAAAAAAAAAAAAAAAAAGTTTTTTTTAAGGTGCATTTTTATATTGTTCATAATTTGAAAGCTTTATTAATTTGGAAATGTCTTATTTTCTAAATTCTTTACTATTACTTTTTAAAAAATGCTGTAGAATTCCGACCGATTTTCTTTTCTTGGAAAAAAATCTAATTTTCACTTTGAAATAAAATTGTCTTTGTTTTCACCAGACGATCTTCTAGAACAATTTTGAATTATTTATTTATATAATTATTAGCACATGAAAGAAATTTAAATATGTAACAGCGCTTCCTCCTACGCACTGACAAGAACCCCTCTGTGACGTTCAGGAGAAATTATCAATAGGTCTCGAGACTTTCACCCGAGAGGAAGTACAGCGCAACCGGCGCTGTAGCTGAGAAACATTTAATTGATCTACAGTCTCATCCAGAGAGGAAATATATTTAGCGCAGCCCAGCGTATAAGTTAGCCTACAGACTCATCACCCAGAGAGTAAATGGAGAGTTTTTGCATACCGTATTTTGAACGTCCGTTAGCTTTTTCTCCCTAGCACGCCTGCTCATAGGAAACATTATTACAGATATCTGTGCGCATGTTTCCTATGAGCATGCGTGCTAGGGAGAAAAAGCTAACGGACGTCCAAAATACGGTATGCAAAAACTCTCTATTTACTCTCACGCACCCTGCGCGCGGCCGATTTTCGGGTTTAAGGCTTAAAAGAGGAATCATTCCACGAATCTATAATTATCTATCTTCAAAATTGTTAAATATTGTCTGCCTCTAATTGTATGTGTGTTATGTTTGGGCGTGTGTCAATAAAGCTTCAGTTCTCCAACATGTGTCTCAAGTATCTGCAGCCAACCACACCCAGTTAAGATCTCGTTGCTCAACCTGAACACTATAAATAGATACTTTATTATGTTTGAAAAGCTTTCTGAAAGAAATATAAATAAACCAATAAGAATAGCTCGTGAAAAATTTTTAAAAAATATATATATTAACCAATAAGAAACGTTGAACGTGTGTTAAGAACACAAAAATTGATCAAAGAAGCGGAAAACTCCGCTCTGGAAAACAATGCAAGTACTTTTATGGGTAATAATAGTTAAAGTTTGAATTTTTAAATCATTACATATAATTTTTTTGATAATTCTTTCATTTATTTAAAGTTCATTTAATTTATATCCATAGGACTTGTATCGCTCCCTCGAGAGGGACACCACAGTTTGTAAATCATTATTATATGCGATAAAATTGTATGCATGAATATTAGATTAATATTAGGAAGTAAGAATATTTAATTGCTTTAATTTTTAGAAACTTTATTTTTTACCATATAAAATTAAGCAGCCTATTAAAAATCGTAAATTTTATATAATGATTTAAAGGCTTGAATGGCTAGCGGTCTGACGTTCGGTACCACAGGTTTCGGGTTCGAGTCCCGGCGGTGCCATGGATGTTTGTAGTGGTTCGAATCCCCTTTAAACCGTAGGTTCCGGTCTAATATGATCGTAGAGCGTTGCGAGGCATTGTTCCTCCGCATCCGTGGCTGATCTTCAAGATACACGTGCCTCCTGGGTAACGCAAAGTGAATAACATTGGTGCAGCGCTTGCCTTAAGGTATCAAGACCAAGCTGTCTAAGTGTTTTCCAGCTGCATTAGAAGAAAAAAAATATAATGAATTAAGAAGAGGAGGTTAAGGGATCTATCTCCATCGGTACTCCGTAATCGGTACACCAGTTACCAGCATTTAAGTAAAATACGCTTAAACCGTACTAAGTCTGTTTTTATCTGCTAGTATATGTATAATTAATATTTATTCTAGACAATTATGCTGTACTATGCAATTCGGATTAAATATTAAAAAAAAATGTTAGAATATAAACAAAGTTATGAAACAATTTCTGTGTCATATTCTTCAATTTCAGCAATATTATCTCAGTGTCCAGAGAATGACACAATCTTCAAAGCGAACATAATGGACAAACCCCGCGAAAACCCAATTACTGTAGTAGAAGAGGACAGTCATTTTGTCCGAGCTATCGGCCAATATTGGTAAGGGCGTGCCTATCAATTTGTGTCGTGACGTCAGGACTAAGAAGATGGCACCTGCTGACACTTCTGTCACATCGCGCTTCCACTCCACCCCCACCCCCTCTGCTGAGAAATGGGGCATTAATATTCATTCATCAGGAAAGAGTAATTTTTTTTTTTTTAAGGCCGACCGTCTATAAAAATATTGAAAAATGGTTTTGTTGGAAGAGGTATCTCCTGATAAGGGTTCAGTTTCGTTAAAAGATTAATATAATCTAGCTAGCGCTTATTCGATACTCAGTCTTCTCAATGTTTTTTCATTTGTTAACTTCTTGATTTATCATATGTCTAGAAAAAAATTTTTTTTTTTTCTCATTTTGTACGAGGACATTTTTTTTTTCCTAATAGTTCTCCTCGTGAGAGACTAGTTACTGATATGTTATAGATTTAATTTTATGCGATTATTCCATTTTAATAATTGCATGCATTTTAAAAACAGTTAGCATTAGAAGAGAAAATGTGTTAATGATAAGAAAAAAAAAAAAAAATTACTTTTCAAGTATAATTTTGTCTATTTAATTTTAATTCTGTTGTCATTAAAAACTATTATGTCATGTGGTTAACATGTGGGACCTGATGGCCGAGTGTCTAGTGCTCTGGTGCCACATGTTTTCGGGTTCGAGTCCCGGCGGTGCCATGAATGTTTGTAGTGGTTCGAATTTTATTTAAATCGTAAAGTCCCCTGTCAAATATGGCTATTGTGTGTGGGTTCTGTAAAAGAAAACATCTCCTGTCTCAAAATTTACCAAATGGCCTTGGCTCATAACGGGGCTGTTCCGTCAAAGAAGAAGAAGCGAACAAATAAAATCTCTCATCTTTTAAAAAATTAACTGTATTTTCCATAAAAATTAGTTAACAAATTCTGAATTTTTTTTTTTTTTTTTATACTTCAGTATTTTATGACAAATTTAAGATCCAGTGTTAATATTAAGAATCCTCAGTTAGAAAAATCCCAAAAAATGTTTAATAGCACAGTCACTCAAAAAAGAAAATAATTGGACATTTAGTATGCATTACATGTTAAGCTATCTTCTCCAATCCTCACCCCTGTAACCAGGGGTATGTAGCCCTCAACCAGGTAGTAAGGTGGGCCAATTGTATACCACGAACAACCCAGTGTTGAGGGGAGGACAGTGCTTTCCGGGAGAACTTTTAGGGATAGATATAGAGGGTTGTTTGGGTTGCATTGAAAGTTTTGGTGTAGCGAACTTACAACTTATTGATGATACGGAGGACAAATGCATCTGGACCTTGGAATCTTTAAGAGAAATTTAATGCGAAATTCAAACAGTTTGGGATATTAAACTATCAGGATAACGATCCGAAATATATTACTAAAGGTTTGCAATTATGGGCACTCTATCCCTCCTGCCCAGATGTAAATTGATTCTGGGCAGGAGTGATAGGGTAACCATAATTGCAAACCAAATATACTACCGAAATATACTCTAGAGATTTATAATTAATTCCATTGAATATCTTTGGCGTTACTTGCATCAAAGACTTCATGGGTATTAGATTTTTAACAAACAGAAGTTAAGGAAGTATCTGGTAGAAACATGGGTCCATACTGACACATCATTTTATATAAAAAAAAAATAATAGAGAGTTTTGCATACCGTATTTTTATAATACGGTATTTTTTTCTCCCTAGCACGCATGCTCATAGGAAATTGCGCATGCGTATCTGTAATAATATTTCCTATAAGCATGCGCGCTAGGGAGAAAAAAAATACCGTATTATAAAAATACGGTACTCAAAAAACTATCTAAGAATAATAAAAAATTGGTAAAATCTATACCAAATCTATTGCAAGAAGTCTTAAAGTGCAATTACCGCCCAATAGGATATTTTTTTTCTTTTTTTATGATTATTAACAATCATCAGAACAAGATTTTTTTTACTAAAATTTTTTTTTAATTATATGTTTTTTTTATTTTAAATTTTAACCATAATAACGGCCTGATGGCCAATTGGCTAGCGCTCTGGCCTTTGGTACACAGGCTTCTTGCTCGAATCCTGGCGGTGGCATGGATGTTTGATAATGGTTCAGAATTCACGTTAAGGTGTAGGTCTAGATCTAATTAGCCTAAAGTGTGCACAAACTGACCGTAGAGCGGCAACCAATTAATCATAATTACATTGTAAAATGTATCCTATATAAATTATCAAGTGTTTCGTTTATTAAATTTTGACATATTTTATTCGACATGCTTCATTTGTGTATGTGTATATATACAAGACACATATTAAAAGGAGTAGTACAATAAACATAAAAGAAAACAAAATTAAATAATTAGAAGATTTAAAAATGAATTTGTATTTATTAACATTTAAGATTTGTAACGTTTATTTTTGTACGAGAGTTTTTGCATACCGTATTTTTATAATACGGGGTTTTTTTTTTCTCCTAGCGCATGCTCATAGGAAGCATTATTACAGATACGCATGCTCAATTTCCTATGAGCATGCGCGCTAGGGAAAAAAAAAACCCGTATTATAAATATATGGTATTCAAAAACTCTCTATTAACGTTATAACGTAAGGGAAAAAATAACATATTAGCATCAAGTAAATTTCAAGAAATAATTTCATTAATCATTCTTGCCTTTTAAATCCTTCATACTGGCCTTAGAGGAAGAGGAGGGAAACTAAGAATACTATTGGTCTCAGGACATTAGAATCTATAAAAAAATGAATCCGTACTCTTTCATTAAATTGTGGGAATTATGCGGGCTGAAATAAGAAGAATCTTCTAGTTTTAAAATAGCCTACTGTCTTACGTTGGCAGTAGTCTATGTACGTCCTAAATTTAAAGCTCCAAGTTGAAAACTATGTATCTGTATAAAGGACAAACAAATAGATTTTCAGTTATATATATATATATATATATATATATAAAATAAAGAAGGCATAATTTTTTGACGATGTTTGCATTTTAAATGTGTGCAATAGTAATCATACGGAATAAATCAAGTTTTTCCAAACTAAAAGATGTACGATTAGGCACTGTTAGACCAATTGTGTATAGTTTGACTTGCAATTACTATGGTCGTTGTAATTTAACTTTTAAATTTTTAGTGTCATGGATTTGAATTTGTAAACAAAGTTTTCACTTATCCTCAAATAAAAATGTCTAAAAGGAAAAAAAAGTTCAAATAAATTTTAAATTTTCAGTTCCGATTTTTTTTGAAGAACTATACTACTCAATAGCCTAAAAATTAGTTTGAAATTAGGTTTCAAAATGAAAAAATTTTTTATTTTTACATCATTCTGGCCATACATTTTGAAATTATATAATATTTTTAATAGAACTGTAATTATCATAAGAAACATTTGTAAATATATTGTTTGGGGTTTGTAAATGGAACAAGTAATTAAAATATGTATTAGAAACTATTCATCAAGAATTTAAAAAAAATATTATTTAAATTTCTTTTATTAATAATTGAAATATTAATTTTTTTTTTCAAAATGGAAAAATGTTTTTATTTTATACATTGCTCTGACCGTACATCTTAAAATTATATAATATTCTTAAAAGAACTGTAATTAATTATCATAAGAAA
Source organism: Caerostris extrusa (assembly GCA_021605095.1). Lineage (NCBI taxonomy): Eukaryota > Metazoa > Arthropoda > Arachnida > Araneae > Araneidae > Caerostris > Caerostris extrusa. Next base: position 147,646 of record BPLR01003799.1, read on the forward strand.
CATTTTGTAAATATTTTATTTGGGATTTATAAATGGTTTAAGTAATAAAATATGAAGTTTTTCAGTTTTTTTAAATGAAGAAATAAAATACGTATTAGAAACTATTATTTTTCAAGTATTAAAAAAAAAACCAAATATTATTTAAATTTCTTTTATTAGTAGTTGAAATGTTATTTTTTTGTCGAAATGGGAAAAATATTTTATTTTAAACATTCCTCAAACATTTATAAATATTTGTTTTATACATTTTATTTTATACATTGGGTTTTGTAAATGGGACTGAAGTAATCAACTATGTCTTAGAAACTATATATCAAGAATTAAAAAAATACATTGCTCTGGTCATACATTTTGCAATTATATAATATTTTTAATAGAACTGTAATTATCATAAGAAACATTTGTAAATATTTTGTTAGGGTTTGTAAATGTAACTGAAGTAATAAAATATATATTAGAAAACATTCTTCAAGAATTAAACAAAATATTATTTAAATTTATTTTATTAATAATTGAAATATTAATTTTTATTACTTACATCATCTTTTCAGCATTTCACTGCGTAGGGACACTTTCATTGCGCACTGAGCAATAGAACCAGCAAGCTATCGTAATTACTTAAAATAGGGAAAGATAATTTGTTACGCGACTTGCATCTATTTGTGGAAAAAGAGTAAAAGTTCATCTTTTTTTTTTTCCCCGCTGCTCTTCTTTTTTACCTTCACTCTAGGTGGTTTTCTAAGAACAGCACATTAGGGTAAAAATAACTTTTGATTTAGCTACCGCTCTTCTTTTTAGAGAAAAAGGGTGTAATGATTATAACTTAAGGTTGAAAGGAACTAGAGTGATTCTGGCTTTAAGTCAGAGCTTTTATGAAGGCCCAACTTGAAAACGCTGTATGGAAGGCAGAAAATATCAGCAAACAGAAATATCCATTCAAAAAGCGAGGCCAAGAGTTCTATAAAAAAAAAAAAAAAAAAAGTATTTTCTGAAAGAATATGAGCGGCGAAAAATAAAGGCCAGGATATTATTATTTGGAAAACATCCGTTCCAAAACCCTGGTTGTAAAATAGAAATATCTTTTATTTTCGGGTAGAAATTTTTAAACTGTAGGCCTTTTATTGAAAAATCATTTCTTCAAGATCTAAACAGGTGAATATAAGCACTCAATAAATTAAAAAAAAAGCTTATTTCAAGGTAAACTAATAAATGAGAAAAAAATATTCTTGTAAAGTATGTAAATTATGATAACGCAATACATACTTAATGTATTAATGTTGATTGAAAGAATGTTGATGTATTAAGAGAATGTTGATGTATTAAGAGAATAAGAGAATTATGTAATACGTTGCAATAATACATTTATCGTAAGCATACACACTATAGGCCTAAGAACTTTTTGTTGGACATGGTGTTTCGGACCACACTCCTTGCAGTGCGTTTATATACCAGCTCTCTTTTGGGCTATTAACATCTACTGTAAAGCTCAATAGATTTCGGTAAATAATTCTTATTCGCAGTAGATGTTATTTCGGTAGATGGGCCTTATCTACAATAGGTATTATTTCTGTAGATGGTCTTCTACAGTTGAATTCAGGTTAATCTGCCGCTGTGAGACTAATAAAAATCTACTGTAAAGTTCACAAGTTGTTATTTCAGTAGATGGTTCTTACCTGCAGTAGATGTTATTTTGATAGATGGTCTACCACTCTTGGACTACTCCGCCTCTCTTGACTAATATCAATTTAAAAGATTCCGGTTCGGTACATTGGTCTTATCTATGTTCTGTTTCGGTAGGTGGGTCTTATCTACAGTAGTTAAAAAATAACATTAACTACCACTCTGTAGATGGGTTATGTAGATCTACATAGTTGATGCTAGTTTGACTATCACTCTTAGGCTAAGCCAACGTCCTTGGACAACGTCTTTACAGTAGATGTTAGTTTGACTATAACTCTTGGACTAACCAGAAGTTCTTAGACAAATATCTACTAAAAAAGATTCCAGTTCGGTAGATGGGTCTTATTTATATTCTATTTCGGTAGGTGGATCTTATATACAGTAAATATTATCTAACATTCGGTAGATGTATGTGATATTTTGACTATCACTCTTGGGCTAGGCCCGCAGTTCTTGGACTAATATCTACCGAAAAGATTCCGGTTAGGTACATGGATCTTATCGACATTCAATTTCAATAGCTGGGTCTTATCTATAGCAAATGTTATTTTATATCATTCGGTAGATGGGTCTTCTACAGTAGATGTTAGTTTGACTATAACTCTTGGACTAACCAGACGTTGGATAAATATCTACTGAAAAGATTCCAGTTCGATAGATGGGTCTTATCTGCATTCTATTTCGGTAGGTGGGTCTTCTACAGTAAATATTATTTTAACTACCACTAGATGTAGATGCTATTTTGCCTACCACTCTTGGACAAATATCTACTGCTAAGTTCAGCAAATGTTATTTTGGTATATGTTTCTTATTTCTCAATAAATATTACTATGGTAGATGGTCTACCACACTTGGGCTAATAATAACTTCTACTGAAAGTTCAATAAATGTAATAAAGTTATTAATTTTCCTTTTTTTTTCACTTCTTGGCATTAATTCATAGACCTATTAATATTCATATTAATCACTTTTTACTGGATAGCACCTATTCATTGGATCCTTATTGTTTCCCTTCAATCCCAGAGACAGGAATAGTTCCATCTGGTATAACTTTCAGGTTCAAACTACCAACATACGTTGTGCCCGTATTGGAGAAAATAAAAAAATATCAAAGAAAATCCGACTACTGTGATGTGAGAATTTTTTATTACTTTTGACATAGAATCTACATTTTTTTTTTTTTTTTCAAATTCCTTCTGTATATTGTGGAGTTATATTTTGAAATAATATATATAAAAAATACCAAATTAAAAACATTCTAATATTTGTTACATTATTTTTTTTTTCTAATAACTTTTTAATTTTTGTAGATTAAAATAGTTTTAAACACTTTAAATAAATTATTAAGTCTTAGAGTTCTTATTGCAGAAAAATTATTTAGAGAAGCTTGTTGTTTTTCACTAGTATATACTTGTAGTTATTTTATTAAGTATTCCTTATGTTTATCTGAATTTAAAACTGTAAACTTCCTTGAAGGGGGGAAGAAAAACTATATTTGGGCAAGCTGCAATAAAGATATAAAATAATGTCGAATTCAGATATCTCGAAAGAAATAAAGAGCGATATTTCTATGCAGCGAATAGCGATAATTGTTGTCTTGGAATAAACTTGGCGACGCCCATATGATGACGAAATATACTGCAGTATGAATGCACAAATACAGAGTTAGATGCAAATAATAAACCCTAATAATATTTCTGAATGATTTTTTTTCGTGTAGCCGGTCTTAATCCGCTAATATGATGTGCTTCAAAAAATCTATTATTTGTATTTTAATTCAACAGGGTATTTTTTTTTTATTCTGAAATATTATTTCCTCTTTTTTTGTAAATATTAGTGAAGTATGAATAAATTTTAACTATCTACAAAATTACTATGGGCCATAAATTTCATGTAGGCTTAATAATTATGTAACGAAGTTAATCTTATAAAAAAATATAATTAATAGATGAAGGTTTTATGATGTGTTTAACATTCTGTATTTTAACTACAATTCTTTAAGTAACAGTCAGTACAATTGTCAAATTCATTAACAAAATTTAATTTTCTTCTTCAATGGCGCAACAGGCTCATGATGGGCCAAGACCATCTGCTTACTGGCAGATTTCAGAGCAGGAGATGTTTACTTTTTATGGATAGGGTTGTCAGCCCTACATCAAACGCTCTACAGTCATATTAGACCGGTATTTAAGGTTTAAAAGTGGATTCGAACCCTACAAACTCATGGCAACGCCGGGAGTCGAACCCGGAAACCTGTGGCACTGAATGTCAGAGAGCTAGAATAAATTTTCAGAAAACGAAAAGATAAGATCGAGATTAGAAAGTCGTTTTCAAAAGGTTAATATTGATTAGGTTAATATTCTTCTATTTAAAACATGTCTTATTTTCACACTGCTACAAATAAATCTATTATGATTGAATTTGATTCTTTACAAAGAGTATGATCTGATTTTTAATGCAAATAATTTTTCTTCATTTAATTTTTAAAAAAAAAAGTAAATTAAAGAATTTTACTAAAACAATAATAATTGTATGTGACAAAATCAATAATACAATATAATTAAAAAAAATTATCCCTTTTTTTCCTGTACATATATTTTTTTCCCTGTATTCCCTGAGGACCTTGTGTGGCATTATCGACAGCACATCGACGAAGAATGAAAAGAGAAGATTTTTAGTGGTAACTCAGAGGCATATGAAGAAAACCGGAAAAACTCCAACGAGGAAGTCTGATTGTGCCAACCAGTCAGTTGATACAGATGCCCGATATTTAACCGCCATACAATGACGGATTCTACACGCTGTCTTAAATGCCATCTAATCCACTTGTTTCTGAAAGCAGTGACTGCAACCGAGTCCGCCAACGGTGTCAAAACTGACCTTTCCTGTATGCCAGCTGCGCACTTTATTACTTGGCCAAAAATCTGCCAGTTTTCTTTTTTAAATGCGTATTTGGAAATAGCAACTTTTAGGTCGTAAATCAGGACTATCCAACTTGCAGGCCAACCTTATTTTAAATGCGACGTGCTCCCTTACAACATTTGATATTATTGTACACTTATTTGTTATTATTATTATTGGGGTTTGATGCACGAGTGGCTTGTGCTCTGCCGCTTGGTGCCATAGATTTCGGGTTGGAGTCCCGGCGGTGCCATAGATGTTTGTAGTGGTTTTTGAAATCCATTTCAAGCCGTAGGTCCTGGTCTCATGTGATTGTAGATAGTCACAGAAACAATCAGACTTCTCACCACATCCTTCCCAAACTCTAAACGTGCAACTTAGCTCTAGACACAGTGGTGTGGTGTAGTAGTAGTATTGAACTTTAATATAGCATAAATATGCACAGAAAAATAATGGAGCTAAAAAGGGTTTTATGTTTAATTTAAATGCCAATTCACATTTCCTATTCTTATTTTAAACATTTTTCATTTTATTAGTTAAAACTTCTTAATCTGTTCAATAATTTAAATAAAGCTGATTACCAGTAAAAAAAATTTTAAAAAAGCAAAGGTTATTTTTGATGAGCTATTTTTTTTTTCCTTATTTGTCATGAAAAGGATATTTCATTATTATGTGATATTTACTTAATTTTTCACTTAACTAATCTCAAATTAATATGTTTTTTTTGTAAAATTCGAGATAATGTTTTGTTTTCCTTCAAATGCAGCTTCAAAAAGCTAAAAGATTACTTTTTGTTCTCTGATAAAAGATTTGATAATGATCCTGTTCTAAATTACTCTATTTTCAAACATGAATATTGTTTGGAAAACGAACATTAGGGCAACCTAATTCACATTTATTTTACACGAACGTCTTTCTAAATATCATTTGGCTGTAATAGGTATACTACTGTGTCCAAAAGTAAGACCATTTTTTTCAATTTAAAATTCCTTGACAATTAGTCCTTGACATCTGTGTGAAATTTGACGTCAAAGTATTCATTAGTGTTTGAATTACGCTTGGCTATGTGAGACGCTAAAACTGATTCCGGCGATTTTTGAAATGTCTGAATTAATTGAGTAAATAACTTGCATTCAATTTAACGCATAGAATGTTTGCAGAAAGCCTTCGGTGAGCATTCTTATATCGGAAAGAAATGTTCAGAAGTGGCAAAAAAGTTCAACTTCAGAGAACGCGTTGAAGACGAAGAGCCCTCTGGTCGAAAATCAACTATAGACCTTGCTGCTGATGTTGGAATTTCAAAAGGATCGGTCGGTTCCATTTCGGGCCTCAAACGCTTCAAATTTCGATTGGTACCGAAAACATTGAATGCGCCAGCTCACATTGCGTTAATTCTTCGTGACTTTTTCGCCAAAAATGAAGCCCATATCTTTCCACAACCCTCGTATTCACACCGTGCGACTTCTGGCTATTCCCTAAATTCAAAAAGACCACCCCGGGGACACCGTTTTGAGTCGATTGAAGAAATTCAACGTGAATCGCCGCGCGTTTGAAGGCCGTCCCCTGCCGAGGATTTTTTAGCATGCATTGAGGATTGGAAAAAAAGTTTGCATAAGTGCATTATGTCCGGAGGGGATTACTTTGAAGGTGATGAAATTAATTTGGAAGAATAAATAAAAGAATTTTGAAAAAAAAAAAATAATTGATTTTTACTTTTTGGGTACAATAGTACAGTCTATGTGCAAACCTTACATACAAATTCTGGCATTAGCATAACATAAAAATATTATCGCCAGAAAAAAGATAATCCTATATCAGAATAAATTCATTTTAAGTTATTAGATTGTGCTTAGTACATAAATTTGATTGCCTTTATTATTCATTTTTAAAAAATTCTATCACTTTATGAAATTTCTAATTTAATTATAGTTTTCCCTAGTTTGAATCACTGCAAAAAAAAAATTTCCGAGGCTAATAAATGTTCTTGCAGTGAGTTTGTGATGAACATTGAAGCTATACGATTAGTAATGCATAAATCATGAGTTAATGTGCAATTGAAATTTGCTTCAGAAAACTTTTTTTTTCCCCATCTTAAATCTTCTATAAAAAGGTTTTTAAAAAACTTTTTGTAATAAAAAAATATTTAAAAAAAATACGACGATAATTTTTATAGATTAATTTTGAAGAAAAAAAAAGGTTTAATTTTTTCTTTGGATTTATTAAAATCAATTTTCAAAAGTAAACTCAATTTTTTTCTGGTTTTTCTTTAAGAGCAAATCTTTAACATTACATTCAATGGAATTATTAAATTACTGTAATACAATGAAGTATCATAAAATTGATTTTAAATTAAATTCAATCGCTTTTATTTTGATGTATTGATCTTCTATTCGCGGCCTGATGGCCGAGAGACTAGCGCTCGGTGCCCCAGATTTCGGTGTCAGTCCCGGAAGGGCCATGGATGTTTGAAGTGGTTGGATATCCATTTTAAACTGTAAGCCCCGGTCTAATATGACTGTAGAGCGTTGAGTTTGGTTTGTAACTCTACTGTCATTTTGTGCACACTTTGGATTAATTAGACCGGGACATACAGTTTAACGTGGATTCCGAACCGATCATAAACATCCATGCCAGGCCAGATTCGAACATGAAGCCTATTGTACCAAAAGGCCAGAGGTAGAGCGTTGGGCATAGGACTGGACACCTTACCGTAAAAGAAAAACTTCTCATATTTCCGAATCTGCCAGTAGGACTTGGCCCATCAAGGGGGCTATTGCGTCAATGAAGAAAATTTTCTATTCAATTACTTCAATCATATATTACGTAGTTAGTCGATATAAACATTATAATCGTAGAATTATTTGCTGTATTCTAAGGCTAGGGGGTCCGCAAAGAACCAAACCTGCATTTTAAAATTTAAAAATTACTGGAAAGTTATAAGTTGTTGTTCTAATGCAGTTGGCAATGCAGAGACAATTAATCTTTATGCTATAAGCAAGGGCTGCACCTCTGTTACTCATTTAGCAATACCCAGGGGGGTGCGTGTTGCTTGAAGATATGCTACACATGCGAGTAAAACTATCCCCACAACGCTCTACGATCCTATTAGACCGAGACCTGCAGTTTAAAGTGGAATGTGAACCACTACAAGCATCCATGGCACTGCCAGGATTCGAACCCGAAACCTGTCAGAGCACTAGCCACTCGGCAATCAGGCCGAGAGTCTAGAAAGTATATTTTATAAATGCAAAACATTTAAACTTATATAATAAGGATTAATACTATCAACTGTAAAATTACACACAAAATTAATATCATACCTGTTGGATAATGCGAACTAGTTTTTTAATGTTGCAATCTTTGTTCGAAATCTAATTATCTGAATTAAAAATGCTGTTTCTATATCAGGGACTAGTACGATAAATCTGTCGCTAAAAAGTCCTTCCTTTGTGCTCGAAAAGAAGTCTCTCTCAAAATTGTAATCGTTAAATATGGGTATTTACCCTGAATAACTCTTGAATCTGTCGTAGTAGAAGAATCTTATATCATAATACTCGGCATTTTTAATAACAGATTAAACTAATTGGTTTTAATCATTGTAAGCAATTAACTTTCTACTTCATTAGAAATTTTCAGTATATCTGGTAACAATGCGGATTTCAAACTGCCATCAATAAAAGAGCTTTAATAATATCTTTGTTTGAAAACGATTGTTCTCATAAATTTGTTGTTTCAAAGTTATTGAAAAGATCAAATACAAATTTTTTTAACACATGGTATATGAATCTGGGAGAAAATAAAATAATAAAATTATTTAATTGGTCCGCTATAGGTCTACTATGGTGTACCACTACTGCGTTGAAAATACTCAATTTTCGAATGCCGTTCGTTGTTTTTCTTACAACTACGAGCCCTTTTTAGATAGTGAATAGAATATAACGAAGTTAAGAAACCAAACGATTTTTTAAATGTTTCAAAATGCAAAAAAATTAAAAAATGCGACAGATGATAATTTTACTTTATGAATTTATTCGAAAATGTTTCTGTGTACAATCAACTTTGTGAAATGGGTTTTTTTTTTCCCTGCCTCATTTATTTTTGCTTTCTATAAAAAGAAAATCAGTTAATATTTTTAAAAAATTGCTCGTTTTAATTCAGAATCACATGGAGATAACATGAATAGATTTTTTTAAACTCATGGTATGAATCTAGGATAATAAATAGAATATAACGAAGTTAGCAAAGATTAAAATCAAATGATTTTTTTAAATGCCCCCAAAAATGCAAAAAAAAAAAAAAAGCGACAGACAATAATTTTATTTATGAATTTATTCGAAATTTTTCGGTATGCAATCAATTTTGTGAGGGGTTTGGGATTTTGGATTACTTTTTTGCTGCCTCATTTCCTTTTGATTTTTATATATAAAAAAACAATTAATTTGTTTTAAAAATTGCGCAATTTAATTCAGAATCACATGGAAAGGATATGAAAACATATTGTACATTATATTTGAAATAAATTCCACGCTACAGATTCTTTCTATACATTTTTTAAGTGTGCGAACACTTTTGAAGCCACTGTAAAACATGCAGAAAATACCACATTATATTTTAATTATTAAATACCTACATCACACACATAAGAACTCCATGCTCATTAATTTTTAATTGATTAGATCCATATAAATAACTAATGCCATACAATCGGAAACAAAAATGAATTAATACTTAAAATAATTAATGAAAAATTAATTGTAATGGCCAAATTAAAAATGATAATGCACAGTAAAAAAAATGAACATTTTTTTAAAAGCTTATATGAGTAATATTTGAATTGACCAAAAATAAATAAATAAATAAAAAGAAAATGTATTCTATCAAAACATAAAGGCGAACACAAACTAATTTCGTTTGTTGTTTTTTTCCAAACATATGTAAATTTTATTTAATTGAAAAAAAAATGATTAACACTGTTTCGTAATTTTTATTTGTTTCACCAGAAATAATTATTAGGAATATAAAAGGGAAAAATTACTGTTTTTAGTGATGTAGAATATTATAAATACAAGTTCATGCACACATAAATTTTTCAACATAATCAAAATTAATTATGCATAATATACTTAAACAAATTCTAAAATGCATATTTAATAAAATAAATAAATAATTACTTAAACTCTGATAGAATTAATTTGATGAAAATTTAATAATTCTTAATATTTATCCTTTATAAATTGCAATTTAAATAACAGCCAAATCTTTTATTTCGGCTTAAATATTAATTTCAGTAACAAGATAAAAAGCTACTTTAAAAAGTTGCATTAAATTGCTAACTTTTGTGTTTCTTAATTAAATGAACATTGCAAATGAAGAAAATACTGTTTAACTTACGATTAAAGTAAAGCAAAAGCGGATTCGCTTCAGAAAAATTCGGCACAAGAATGAACCGCATGCGTTGTGAAAATGACGATACGTTTCTATATACCTTCGAATTTTGACAGCGAAGAGATGCCCAGAATTGACGTCATCGCCATCCTTCCTTTCGGATTCGCCGAAAGATTAAAAGCCAGTCGTTTGCACTTTTTTTCGAATTCAGAATATCGTTTGCTAACGATATTTTGACCCAGTTTTATGTAATATAGTAAGAAACAGAGAAGAAAAACATTAAAAAAAATATTCTTATTTATAAAAAAATTTAATAATCAAAATTTTAAATATTCTTTGTATTATTAGTAGAAAAGAAAAAAAAAAAATTTCCAAAAGTTTAACGCGTAAGTAATTGAAAATTAATACGTTTAATTATATTTGCTAATTTGAAAACAAAAATATGCTAGAATACTTTAGATTAGTTAAGAATAATTTGAAGTTCCATAAGTTTCATATAATGTTTTCATATAATAATTCAATGTTTATTTTTAAGCTTGGCATATGCCGAAATTAAGTGAATTTTTTGACTATTACTTCTATTTAAATTCAGTAATTTTGCATAATTTTCCCTTTTATTATAATGTTCTTTTATTTTCGTTTGAAATATGTAATTTTCGAGATAATATTTTTTCGAGATTTAAAGCCAAGCATTTGATATGAATCTTTTATTTGTAAGACGATGCATTTTTTTTTTTTTTTTTTATTTTTGCTTTAAAAATATTTAAAAGTCAAATTTCAATTTAATTCTTACGCAAAAACTATTTCACTTATGTAGTACATATAAGTTTTTACAACAATTTTTTGTATTGTTTATAGGTAAAAATCCAAAATTCATGAATGTAATAAATATAACACGTAATTTGCCCTTTATCGTTATTTTTGTTTAAACACAATATTTCGATAAAAAATAACATTTTAACATAACATTACACACAAAAATACATTAACATTTATTTATATTATCATTTTCAATTGATAATATAAATAACATTTTTTACACATTTTATATAAACAACGTAATTTCTTTCGAAAATTTTCTATGCCCTCCAAAACGAAATAAATTTCAAAACATTAAATTTATCAGACTACAAATCAAACTATGATATAATTAATTTAGAAGAATTTGTTTTCTTTACAAACAATCGAATTTAAAACTTTATTCTTAACGGGAAAATACAATAATTACAAAGAAAAGATTTCTGAAATTACCCAATAATTTAAAAAGAAAATATTCATATTATAATACTTGGATTTTTAAATTTAATCTGCGTATATTATCTAGTTAAAATTGAAAAACTGATTTCACAATAATTTTGGCTTGCTTTTTTTTTAATAATATGTAACTATTTTTATATATATATATATATATATAAAATGTATTATGCTAATACATTTTCTGACATAAAATTGTTCATGCCGAAATTATTAAAAATTATATCACATAAAAATTTGAACATTTTGAAGGGTGGAAAAATTTTTACAAAAAATATTCAAATAGCACAATATTTAATTTAGACTGATATTTCTAACTTAACATTATTTTTTTACTTACTTGATAGAACTCATTACGTTTTCTTAAGAATACGTAATTATTTCTACGAATATGTATATACATAAGAATTTATTTATTTTCTATTCTGTTAAAATTATTTTCTGTTAATTCTTTAAAAAATATACTGCTTTCTTCAATTTTTTTTTATATACCTTTTCACAGAATATAAGTTCAATAAATATGAAGAAGTTTGATAACTTCATGGCAATGTCACTAGATGGCGCCAACACACTGGCAAACTATTCAATTAATAACTTTCAAGCGTTTGAGCACCAGATGGTCAAAAGAGATTTTTTTTTTTTTTTCTGTTTGTCAGTGTTCGAACATAGTCTAAAGAAAGAATAAGAACATGTTTTTCTTGTTGTCTTCCTTAATTACAAATATAAATAATTAGTGTAGTAAAAATGCTTCAAAATCAAGGAACCCACTTATTTACGTCACGATAATGTAAATAAATGGGTTCTTTGGATTTTAATGGTCTGACATGGTCTTACGAAAGTAAAAATATGTTATTGCATTTTTACTTTCGTAAGTAAATATGTTAATACATTTTTCGTTTTAAAATGTATTAGCATAATGTTTCATGTAGTACTGAAAATCAAGATTATTATCATTTTTTTTTTTTTTTTTTTTTTTTTTTGTATTTGTAGTGTATTTATAATTATAAATACCCCCTCCATCCCTTATTTTATTTTTTTCTTCAATTTATCTACAATGAAATATTTATCAGAATTTTGCCAAATATTCTTATATCTTATTGACACGATGAGGCAGAAGTTATTGCAAAATAATAATAATAATAATAATAAAGCTACGTATTAGAATGCTTATTTACAGTTTAATTTAGAAGATTGAAGCATTGAACTCCAATATTTTTCAAAGAAAAACGTATCTAAGCATAATCAGGAAAAATCAAGTTCAAGATAAGTATTAATGGTTTGTGCTGTAATTTATAATTTAGCATAAAATAGCATGCTAAATAATAATGTAGCATATACCATGAAATCCCAGTATATTACGCTATCTTAGGGTGGTGTAGGATCACAATAAATCAGCACATTGTGATAGCTACAGTGATAAGAAGAACAAAAATTTATAAAACACATATTTTGTCTGCTAAATATCAAGCTGGCTGTGAGGTAAACAATTACAGCACGAAGGCTTGTAAGGCAACAGAACACATTATGATTTACACCAATAGTAGCGTAAAGTTTTTCAAAGACTCCTGTAGGCACTAGTAGTAGTAAGTTCATTTGTTTCTTATCAATCTGCGAACACTGGTGAACAACATGTCTTCGTGCTCTTACGATACGAAGAGTAAATGATCTTAAATTTTTTAATTTGATTATCACTTCAGAATTATCAAATTCATTAAATTGTCTGTAGTTTGTCCTTTCAACCCCCTTTTTTTTTTTTGTTTTCAACCCAAATTTCAGCAAGACTTCGGATCTGAAAAAGCAGTTTTTGAAAAAAAAAAAGTTTTTAAACTACAAGTAAAGCACATTTTTTGTAGAGATAAAATAATAATTGGAAAAAGCTCTCTAGAGCTTTTTAAAAATAAAATAAATAAAAAAATTGGTACTGTTTTCTTTATTAGTAGAAGTGGGAAATCGACCCTTTTTTGAAAGAATTGGAGTCAGGAATTGGTATAAAAATCCATTTCCCGATTTAGTTATAAAAATAAACTTTGATTTCTCAGAATTCTGATAATTAATGTTAAAAATATATGTTGGGGGGCAATTCAATTATATCCTTCCACAATACAACCACCACCAAAGACAATGACTGCTTTAGCAGCATACCAAGCTAGTGTTGAAGAGATTTTTCTCGGCACTGAGGTTTATAAAAAGCTATCTTGGATAAACAATAAAAGAAAATCGTATAAAAATTGTTCTATTTTTAAGAACAAACAAGATTTAAAGTTATTACAAATATAGCCATCGTGCGATTAAAATTCACAACTTTCTGGTATATACTTTTACCTATTTTATAATACATTGCTACCTGTTAATATGATACTATTTTTATAGGACATTCATATTTTTTTTGTAAGCAAATTTAGGGTACATGGATATCTTTTAAGGCAAATACTAGACTTTTAAAATTGAAAAAAATATTTTGTTATTTTTAAACTATTTTAAATGTTATTTTAATGTTAACTATTTTAAATGTTATTTTAATGTTAACTATTTTAAATGTTTTTAAATGTTATTTTTAAACTATTTAAAAAATTTTATAGAAATATGAGCTCAATAAAATTCATTAAATTTATTTCGCAAATTTTCTAAATCTCTTAATAAAGATACTTAGCTCTCGCACTTTTCCATATTCTAGCACTAGATGGCAGCATGTAGTTTTGTAATTCTAGAATTGCTGAATATAGAATTATTTAACTAACATTTCGTATATTTCCATGAAAAATAAAAGAATCTTGCTATTGCTTTTGTTGTTATCATTTAACAAACTTAATTGTCTACTGAACACAAAGATGAAATAATAATTATTTTTTGTTTGTTTGTTGCTAATATGAAAAGAAAAAAAAAGAATTGTGGAAGCAGAAGTTGGCAGCATAAATGTTGAATTAACTTTTTAAAGTAGAAAAAAAAGAATTTATTTATAATAATTCTAATATAGAAATTAAAATTATAAATGATTTTAATTTAGAGATAAAGCTTCATATGATCTATTCAAATAAATCATATGGAACTATATCTTTAAATTAAAATCCAATTTGAGTTTCTGTTCAGAAAGGGAAAGTGATTCTCTTTGTTATTTATTGTCACAAAAATAATTTTCTAATCAAAATATTTTAATTATAAAAATAACACTGCATTCTATTTGTCAGAAAAAAAATTATTCAAGCTGATGTAAAAAGTTACAATAAAATACAATTTATATTTAAATAATCAAAGATTTAATGAATGCATTTACTATTGTGCCCAAAAAGTAAGACCAATTATTATTATTTTTTTCAAAAACTCTTTATTTATTTTCCAAATTTATTTCATTGCCTTCAAAGTAATCCCCTCTGGACACAATGCACTTATGCCAACTTTTTTTCCAATCGTCACTGCATGATAAAAAATCATCGGCAAGGATGGCCTGCAAAGCGCTCTGAGATTCATGTTGAATCTCTTCAATCGACACAAAACATTGACCCCGGAGTGGTCTTTTGAGTTTAGGGAATAGCCAGAAGTCGCACGGTGTGAATACGGTGGTTGTGGAAAGATATGGGTTTCATTTTTGGCGCAAAAAGTCACGAAGAATCAATGCAGTGTGAGCTGGCGCATTCAGTGTTTTCGGTACCAATTGAGATTTGGCGCATTTGAGGCTCAAAATGGAATTGACCGATCCTTTTGGAACTCCAACATCATCAGCAAGGTTTCTAATTGTAAATCGACGGTTTGCAAGCACTAAATCTTTAATTTTTTGCACGTGAGCTTCGTCAGTTGAGGTTGATGGTCGACCAGAGGGCTCTTCGTCTTCAATGTGTTCTCTGCCTTCTTTGAATTGTTTATACAACTTCTAAACATTTCTTTCCGATATAGGAATGCTCACCGAATGTCTTATGCCCCTTCTATACGTTTCCGAAAACAAAATTGAATGCAAGTTCTTTGCTCAATGAATTCAGACATTTCAAAAATCGCCGGAATCAGTTTTAGTGTCTCACAAAACCAAGCGTAACTCAAACACTAATGAATATTTTGATGTCAAATTTCACGCAGATGTCAAGGATAGTGCCAGCAACCTAAAAAATAAAAAAAAATTGAAATTCCCTAATCCCCGGGAATTTTAAATTGAAAACTGGTCTTATTTTTGGACACAGTAGTATTTTTATATGATTTAAGAAAAGATAATCTCTTACTTTAATTGTTCTGAAGCAAGAGATGTTTTTCTTAAATTCCAAATGTTTTTCTTTTATATTTTTATTCATTAATTTAAGCAACTTCATTTTTGTGCTAATGTGTTAACTAATTTAAGATGTGGAGGTTTTCGTGATTCTTAAAACCACCTTGGAACTCCGTAACCAGTACGACCCTTGCCAAAGTTATTATTATTATTTATTATTTTAATATTTGTTTACTTATTATATACTTATTACTTATTTGATTACTTATTATATATTTATTATTTATTTGTTTTATTATTTGTTTACTTAATTATAAATATCGTGAAATTCATATAATATCTTTAGTAAAATTTATCACTGTTTTTTTTTTTTTTTTTTTTTTTTTTTTTTTTTTTTGCTACTAATAATTTCAACGAACAGAATGAACTTAATTTTCTAATTCAGTATAAAAGATGAAAATATTCTTTCAATAAAAAATTTTAAATAGAAATTTAAAAAGTTTAATTTTTAATTAAAAAAAAATAAGTTGGGACAGCCTTAACTTAGTGAAAAAAACTCTGCGTTTTATTTAAATTAATTTGCACGTTTCATACTAAGAATATAAATAAAAGATGGCAAATGCAATTCATAAGCAAAGTATTGTAATCGAATAAGTTAATTAATACTGCTTATAAATTACATTGTCATCTTTTATTTGGTGAATACATTCTTTGGGTTTCCCACTGCTTCAAGAACAAGATAGATATAAATATCCTTGAGAAACACGTGATTTTTTAAAATAAATGCCACAATATTTTAACATTTGTCCTTATTCCTTATTTATAGTGATCATCATCATTCTATTTGGCTCTACAGCCTAGGAATGGATGGTCTTTGGTCTTTATTTTTCCAAGGCCTTCTGCTGAAGCTTCCTCCAGGACAGATTACTTTTTAATACGCTTTTATTAGTTTCACCTGTATGTATGTTTGTATGTATGTAACTGACTTTTTTTCCCTGGAGATCTGTTTCTCCTCATATACACTATTTAAGCTGCAAAAGAAACATTTACAGGCATCTTTCAGAAGAAAATGCCAGTTGATTGATTTTTAATACGCTTTTATATTAGTTTCACCTGTATGTTTGTTTGTTTGTAACTGACTCTTTGGGCTCGATTTTGCCCTACTTTAAGCGATCAGATTTAATTAAAACGTTGTAGACTTATCAAGGACCGACGACACTAAAATAGTTTGATAAATTTATTATCTCCTCATGATTATGATCGCCAGGATTAGAGATTTTATTTTAACTTATGAAAAGCAATTTAACCCATGTAGAATGAAAGTATTCAGTTAAAGACATCCAAACCTACGTGGGACAGTGGCACAACGGACTATTCGCATTTTTAGCCTTTGTTTTACTCACAATTACATTATTGTAAGAACTATAGTTCCACTCCTCCGTACTGGGACCTCATTTAAATATTATAGTTTAAAAACACTAAAAAACATGCTTTTAGAGTTAACTAAAAAGTAAAAAATAAATTAATAGTTTAAAAACTAAAAATACGCTTTTAGAGTTAAAATAATTGTTAACATAAGAATAAAATGACTGACGAGAAAATGAATGTCACTGTTCTAAAAGCGTGGGGTGCTTTGCCTGACATTTTTAAACTAACTCTGCATTTCGGAATGAAACTAGTGAAAAATTATAACGATTGATATCGAGCACCCCACGCTTTTAGAACAGTGACATTCATTTTTCTCGTCAGTCATTTTATTCTTATGTTAACAATTATTTTTTACTTTTTAGTTTGATTAACTCTAAAAGCGTGTTTTTTTAGTTTTTTTTAAACTATTAATTTATTTTGCTTTAGTCTGCCAATCACTTAAAAATCCGATTCAACTGAATCAAGCAAAAGTAATTTTTAATTATTTTATTTATTTATTTTTTATTCCTCTTTTACAACTAGTGAAGGGCTTCGCTACAAAAAATCTTCTTTACTGGATTTTTTTCACCTAACACGAGGGGCTCAATTCATTCTTTTAACTTTTAATACTTTTGACTTTCAAAGATTCCTTAAATATCAAAAGTAAAGCGTCTCCGCCAAAGGCCATTTTCTTTGACACCACAAAGGAATACTTCTGGGAATCATTCTTTTAAAAATTCCAATTTTGCACACTGAGGGTTAATTAAACTGGGGCCTACAGTTTAAGGTGGATTCAGAAACACTCACAAACATCTATGGGAGGTCAGGATTCGAGCCTGAAGCACCAAAAGCAAGAGCGCTAGCCAATTGGCCACCAGGCCGCCATAACCTTCGTGAGCTAAAATTTCTCTACAAAATAATTGGTAATGACGGCAATTTTATTTGACGCCAACTCTACTGTTTACAACCACACGTTTACGTTTAAAGTAACATCAAAGTATTATGACGAACATAGATATCAATTTCCAGTTTGTAATGTATCAAAAGCATCTGGATGAGGTAAATTTTAAGAACAATGTGAAGTTATTATTTGGGACGAATGTACAATGGAACATAAAACGTCCTACAATATCTAATGCAGTCGATTTTGGAATAAATGGAAGTGTTTGCAGAAAATCTTCAGAAAATATAGCTAATGCACCTTCCATTAATTACCTCGGAGATCTTGTAGTATTTTTTCTAGTGGTACTTCGAATAACTTTTTTTATGTGTCATTGTACATTCGTCCCAAATGATTATTTTACACTGTTTTTAAAAATTTACCTGCTTCAGATGCTTTTGATTCATTACACACTGGAAATTGATATATATGTTCGCCCTCCATTAATACCTCGATATCTCTTTTAATATGCGATTGTAAACAGTAGAGTTGACGTCAAAGAAAAGTGCCGTCATTACGTGCGTTCGTGGGATTTAGCGAGTAAACAACGGTGATTATTGCACCGCGTAAAACACAATATTTCTTTCTATTTACTTTTGCAAATGACGTACATTTTTTAAAGGCATGTGTAGTTTATTTGATTATTACGAAAAGTGCAATTTATGTATCTGGAATAATAAACAATAACAAAAGGTTTTTCCCATTAAATATGATTTTATTGTTTTTCAAAATGTTCTCTTTAATGATCAATACACTTTTGCATATGTTTGAATTAATTTTCATAGAACTTTTTTTCCATTCCGATGGAGATATCTCCAAAACATGCATTTTATAAGCATCAACCACCTCTGGGGACGAAAATCGTTGACCATGTAGTTTGTTTTTCACGTATGGGAACGAAAAGAAATCATTGGCTGCCAGATCAAGAAGCATGACCAATCAATTCAAAGTTTTGACAGGTCAAATATTGAGTATTGATTTGGGTCGATGTGGGAGAATTTGTATTGATGCGATGAAGATTAATCTAGAGATGCCGGTTGTTTTTACTTATTTCTCCAAAGTCTTCAGGGAAACGAAGTTATGCACCATTCAGAAAGAATCGTTTCAGATTCAGAATCGATCGTTTATCCATATGTCCATTTGACCCAAAAAAACAGACGACCATTTGTTTCGAAGTGTTTTTGTGCGAGCTAATTTTGTTGGCTTTGGCGCACCTTGGAAAACTTATACAGTATATTGCTTTTTATTTTCGATCGCATACGCCTATATCCAAGTAGTTCCTAGCCTGTGTAAATGTTATGCATAGCTTTCGACACCTATTCGCTCTGACGACTATCTTTTGCACCAATCGACAGAAGCCTAATTTTGAGCGATTGTCAATTTATGCTGGAATCCAATGTTAATAAATTTGTTTCACATCTAAATGTTCATAAAAAATTCTTGCATGCTCACCATACGCTCACAGAGGCCTCGATCTCACTCCATATCACATGACAATCCTGCAATAACAATTCGCGCACGGCATTGATGTTTTCTGGCACAACAACGACCTTTGGAAGACCTTTTTTTTTTTTTTTAAATTCATCCGTTCGCGAATGACGGCCACGATTAAAGTAACCGAACCAGTGAAATACAGTCATCTCCAAAAGTTGAAATGGATTGATTAATGTACTATTGTTGAGGTCATCCATGTTGAAAGTCTTAGTAAATCATCTCATAAAAATGTTCACGAGTTTTGGAGTTTACATCTTTTGTACCAGGCAGCTTAATACCAGTGAATGAATGATGAACTCTCAAATATACACTTCAATATTACAAGATAAAATTGTGCCTTTTATGCAAACGTTCGCTGGCCGTATTGGCGTGTTGGTGTGTATGGTGGTGAGTATTGGTCTGTTTCAACAAGATATTGTTCCATGCCGTACTTCTAAGCTAACAACGAAATTTCGCCAAGAAAAAAATTAGCAGTTTTGGATTGGCCTGGTCATTCTCCAGATGTTAATCCCACCGAAAATTTGTGGAGCATTGTGAAGAGGTCTGTGAGTAAGATGGACTGCTCAACCGAGACAAAAGGATTGAGAATGTCGTAAAAGTTTGGTTTCGTGTTGACGACATCAAAAATGTACGTTCTAAATTAGTGGAATCCGTGCCGAAACGTGTAAAGGATATCATTAAAGCTAGAAGAGGGCACATTTGCTACTAGAAATGTATGTAAGTGAACTTATGCTAATTAAATCTCATATATGAAAATTTTTGCATTTGTTCCAGTTAATTTGCACAGTACTGTAATTGGTAGTGGACTACATGGCCTTAGATACGGGAGGTCAAAAGAAAAGCCCTACGGTAAAATGATAAAAATATTACAATTATTAAAATCATTATGTTACAGCTAGAAGATTACATATTCCTTATTAAAACCCAATTAAATTATTATTTTTAAAAGAAACATCCTTTTTTTTTTTTTTTTTCCAAAAATGGATTTAATAAAAACGGATTTGTTGAGAATGATTGATTTTGATTTAAAAATGAATTTAGTAGAAATTATTAATGAGTGAATTATTTACAATGTGAAAATAACGGAAAAAGCAATAAATAACTGTATAACTTTCGTCCAAATTTCATGTTTTTATTTTAATTTATATTTAATTTACAAAGATTTATCTCACTTTTTTTGAAGATCATTGTATATTGCATTGTGTATTGTTTTGAGTGAGTGGCACTTGAAAGACTCAAATGTCATAATTTTCCTATTATAGTCTTAATTATAAAAGTACTTTTATATTGCTGTTTGATCAAAACCGTTATTTCATTTTTATAAGTATACTATATACAATAATAATCAGAAAAATGTTTATAAATAAATAAAAGAAAAAGAATTCAATATTTTCATAAAATCCAATAAAACTCTTCAATTTTAATATCGTAAATTATATATACTTTTGTATATGAATGTTTAAGAAATCTTACATTAATACCCTTATTAACACAATTACCAAGAAACACTGATATATGCTGCATTCATTTATGTTTATTTTTTTAAAAATATACATATAAAAACATTCGATTTTAAGCGGGACTTAATCTCCTCGCAAATGAAAGGGCAAAAAAGTACCTCAGATAAAGATTCAAATTCGGTAGCCTTTATCTAAATCCATGTAATACTTTGAGATCAAGTTCTGCAGAAATCACTTAGGCTAGATCCCAATAATCTAACCACGTTTATCTGTTTCTTTGCATGGGTATTAAGGGATGGGTATTGTGGAGACGGTCTCGGTTGCGAAACATGCTGGATCTCCTCATTTTGTGCCCGGACGCCCTTCAATAAAGTTTCTTGACTATGGTGTATGTAAAAAGTTGTTGCTGCTTTTGGGACACTAAGTCTGGATGCATAGCCATTGGATACATCACGGGGGTAGGTGTCAGAATTGTATAATAATACTTAGAAAATAATGTGCAATAGTGCTTGGAAAAAGTGTGAAACATTGAGTCATAAATGCATTTTAAATTATATCCTAAATGATTTTGATCTATTAAATGATTTTTGATCTATTAAAAACGTTTAACAATTTATTTTCCCTGTTATTGGATCCCTTATGTCTATGGTTCCCTAGAAGTTTGAAATTAGAGGGGGAAAATCATTAAATTTATCTTCATTAATCTCCAATTAAATCTAATATTTATACAATTAACATTTTATATGAATACTTTTAGCACTTTATAGGAATAATTTCAGCATTTTACATGAATATTTTTAGCATTTTATATGAATAATTTCAGCATTTTACATGAATACTTTTACCAGTTTATATGATTACTTTTAGCACTTTATAGGAATATTTTATATGAATACTTTTAGTATTTTATATGAATACTTTTAGTATTTTATATGAATACTTTTTATTTTATATGAATACTTTTAAACATTTTATATAAAAACTTCCAATATTTTTTAAATGTTTTTAGTATTTTATATGACTACTGTTAGCACTTTATAGGAATATTTTATATGAATACTTTTAGCACTTTATAGGAATATTTTATATGAATACATACTTTTAGAATATTTTATATGAATACTTTCAGCATTTTGTATGAATACTTTTAACATTTTATATAAATACAATAAGCATTTTATATGAATACTTTTATTATTTTACGTGAATACTTTTAGCATTTTACATTAATACTTTTATATGAATACAATTAGCATTTTATTTGAATACTTTTAGTATTTATATGAATTTACAGCATATTTATATAAATACAATGATATTTTATATGAATTTTATTTGCATAAATACTTTTAACATTTTATTACAAGTATTTTATTTGAATTCTTTTATTATATTATGTGAATACTTTTATTATATATTTTATATGAATATTTTTATATATATTTTATATGAATATTTTTTATATATATTTTATATGAATATTTTTAGCATTTTATTTGAATACAGGCAATACATTATAAAAAATTTTAGTCATATATCAGATCATCAATTAAAACAACGTACAATGATTAATAGTGTATTTTATCATTTTTAAGTGACTAGGAAAACTTACATGTGTGTCACTGTATTGATTTTTTATTTTTATAGAACTCATTTATTTTTACTTTATTTTATGCATTAAAATATGCTGTTCTGAGATATTCGATTATTCTTTGTTAGCATAAAAGTTTTCATTTCCAAGGCCTATAAGAAAAAAAAAAATTTCAGAATACTTATTTTGTTTGAAATCTTTTAAATCTAATCTTTTAATCTTTGAAATCTCTACACTACATTAAATAAATAGAAGCATTTTTCAAAATTAAAATTGTTTCTTAATTTGAATCGAAAATTTGTTTGTTGAAAATTTTTTTGGATATTTGTTTGAAGTGATATTGATTCTTAAATTTCATGCTTAAAAGTCATGCTTAAAGTTTTTCACAAACTATTTCCCTTTTTTTGAGAATCTTACATTTTCTTATAAATAAGATTGTCAATCTTAAATTTTATCATAAGAAAAGTTATCTTAAAGATACTAAAAATTATTAAAAGCTTCAGCAATGAAAATTTTTGGGGTCTTTTTAATTAGTTAGGCTGATGATGATTATTATAGAACATCGAGATCTTAAATAAATGATAAAGAAATTCCACTCCATTAAAATTATTTAGATATTTAAGCTCCATTTTTAATGTGTATTTATACCGTTACGAGAGATAAAAGATTTCATATCTAAATAAAAATTTATACATTGTTTAAATATGGATGCACAAATCGTAGTCTCATCATATGCATATTTTACTTTAAAAATAGTTTTTTGTGTGTATGTGTGGGATTCATTGTGGATTTTTCTTTTGTTAATTAGTAAATTGGTCATTTTGATAATTTTGGGATAATTGATGAGCACATTTTTTAACTTTCAGTTACTGGGGACAATAAAAATTTGAAAATCAAAACAGGGGTGCATGATCTAACCTCAATTTTAAAAAAATTATTTAAATATTAGAAAATTTTTAATTCTATGTTTTCTAATTTATTGCAGACTATATGATCAAATCCTTTGTAAGTATTATATATATACATTCACTGAAAAGGATTGATAAAAAAGTATTATAGGATATAGGATTAGGAAGGATTATAGGACATATAAATATATATACCTAGTTCGTTATTAGAATTGTTTTCATAGTTTATAACATTCCAAAACTCCTCTTAAAATATATAACTTTCAAATCTCCTCTCACTCCTCTCAAAACTTACTCTTTGGGCTTTTTTTCTACATTTTATTCTAAGAAATTGCAAATCATTCGATCGATATCTGAATTACTCATTCCATTTTATAAATTATCTGGTAATAGATATTTCTGCCAATTTCTACCCACTCTGAAATTCCACAATTATCCATTATTGGTCGTATTCGTCCCACAATTACTTGCTCAATGATCGTGTTATAAGCAATCAAGGGATTTTATCACGTGGCTCGATTTTATACATAAAAAAAAAAAACCCTCCATGGCCAAATTGTTACCCTCTAAGCCAGGGGTCTCCAAACTTTCCAGCCTTAGGGCCATACTGTTTATTCCAGTAAGTACCAAGGGCCAAAACCGTTTTAATTTTCTGTCATTATCTATAATTTATAGACTAGTCGCCGAGTACGCGCTCTGAACGAGCATACGCTTGCTAAATTCGCTGGTTCAGTTACTACAATTACTATTGTGTGTATCGATACGACCATGAAACTTGACGACATATAGTGGTTAAAAGTGGAAATAGGTAGGTATAACTACCGAGGGTAATCGCGGGATGTTCACTAGTTTACAATGTGAGTGGATTCATTTCAATTATTTGTTAGTTGTTACGCTTAAGTTAAATTTTCTGCGTATTATGCTTGTCATTAAGCTTTACCTAGAAATCAATAAAAACGAGTTATTATCATTCTGAGTTTTTTTTTTATCCAACTTATTACAGCAACGATAAGCTATTCGCTGTCGCGGGCCGGATGGATGACACTGGCGGGTCGTAGTTTGGAGACCCCTGCTCTAAGCAGATTGTTATCTTGCCTCCTCATGTTATCAGAATAAGCCACTGCATCTATTTCTGACTTGGATCCAGTTATCCAGCGAGAATGAATAATATGGTTTATTATATCCTAAAGATACGTATTTCTTGATAAAGCTATCTATTATAATTAGTTTCTTTTGGATTTTTCTCTTTAGTTATAACTTGTTTCACAACCTACTTTTAGATTTTTATCTGACTATGCAGTTCCCTCCATTCACCCTGTTGGTATTTTTATGTTTTCCAAATGATTTTCACTTTTGTTGCTGCATCTTAAGCGCACCCCCGGTCTTAAACACTTTTTATTTATTTATTTTTTTTATTGACGTACTGAATGTGAAGCAATCAAGTGTATATGTATAACCAATGTTATTATAGCTATGCAATGCGATTTGAATTTATTATTTAATATAAAACACATGGAAATTACACATGGCGAATACTGTTATGGCTTTTGTATTATCCAAACTGATCATGGCATAATTATTTCTTTACCTTCTTTTAATTTTTGTACTTATACTTTGTATCCTTTAAAGATATATATATCCAAATATTCCTATATATCTGATATTTTCTTTGATAGCCCGTGTATACAAGTCTGCATTCCTGGTTTAAAGCATCTGGGGATGATACAACACACAAAATAAAATTATAAAACAAATATTTATGAAATCATCTTAAAAGCAAGTTCGTTTAAGGGTACCTTCCGTACTGCCTGGAACTCTTCACTCGACTGTCCACTCCATTTTTTTATCCCTCTCTTTCCAGTCCTCGGTTTCAAGATCGAATGGGGTGGGAGAGAGAAAACTGTGCAAAGACCGAAGTCTAACGTAAAGTCCAGCCTGTCCTTGAAAGAAAGACCATGAGCCTTGAATTCTTTTCCTTGGCTATATATATTTTGTTTCGGGAAGGCATGGTTGGATCCTTACTATTTGAATTAAAAGAATTAAATTTTCTGAGCATTCTAAAGTGAAAATAACTTCCGAATGATTCCTCTTAATCATTCATGGATACTTCAGTATTGTCATGATTTTTTAAAAAATTTATTTGAGCGAAAAAAGAGGGATTGCGAAAAATGTCAAGAGCAGAGCTTAAATTTATTTATTAAATAATAATTATTATTATTTTAATTTTACTTTGTAAACTTGTGTTTTATCGACAAAAATCCAAACTGTTGACTCTAAACAAATTTTTTTTTAATATTTTCAAATAAACTTAAAAGTTTCGTTACATATACAAGATGTGTTTTTAAAAATCTATTCCAAAAAAAGTATAAATTATTACAAATATATAAATATATTTTAGTGGTATTAAATGTGACTGCTTGAGCTAGGAATAAATTACATGATTACTGTCCACATGTCAGCTCCTTTATCTTTTTGACGTCAAGTTATATAACTACCGTGGTATTCTTAAAAAAAACATACATAAATAACCCTTGCATATCTTGTGTCATTTTATTCAAAACGAGAGATAAGTTAAAATAACCGATTCAGTTATCTTGTCTGAATATGTGAAAACATATTCAGACAAGATAACTGAACTTTGTTGTAAATGTTTATTGCAGGGAAGTTACAAAAAACTAGGTCAAATATTCCAACATTAGAAATGTTTATAACCAAGTAACTTACATTTCAGCCGGAAAAAAAAAAGAGTTGTCTTAAACAAAAACAAAAAAAAAATAAATAAAAAAAAAAAATAACGAAAACTTTATATGTTTATTTATACGATAAGCAATTGTTTAAATATTCGTTTAATTAGTTACGTAGAATAAAATCTCTACTTTTAGGATCTTCTACTTTTAGGATAAATTAAATGTTTGATAATGACTAAACTTTCGAAAAGTATTCTTTTAACAATTATGTTTAATTGTTTGGCAACGGCTTTAAATTTTTCAAAAGTTGTTTTTTTAATTATTATGCTTAAATTTTTTGGCAATGACTTTACATTTTCCAAAAAGTATTCTTTTAATTATTACATTTCTCAAATATACAAAATTACCTTTTAAAATATAAATAAGATAATCCAAATCAATAATAAACAGCATAATTGATTAAAACAATCGATATAAAATCAATTAAAATGAAAATAAATAAAACGCAAATTTATTTCAAAAATTAACTTCAAGTAAATAAATAAAAATCGTTATCATACTACTGTGTCCAAAAAGTAAGACTAATTTTCAATTTAAAATTTCTGGGGCTTATGAAATTTCAATTATTATTATTATTTTTTTTTTTTTTTTTTTTTGCTGGCACTGTCCTTGACTTCATTAGCGTTTAAGTTACACTTGGCTTTGTGAGATGCTAAAACTGATTCCAGGTGATTTTTGAAATGTTTGAATTAATTGAACAAAGAACTTGTATTAAATTTTGTTTGTGGTGTAAGGAATGTAAGGAGGTGTAAAAGTAAATGGTGTAAGGAGTTGATGAGCCTATGTCATCTGGACTAGTATCTTTAAAAATTCACATCTAGTACTAAAAATGTATATAATAAATATATTTAATGTGCAATTTATTTAAAACAGTTAGCAGAGTTGTTTAGCAAAATTATGACTTATTCTTGGCAATCCACAGATTGATCTCGCAACAAATAAACATTAACTTTTTATGCCTTTAGAATCTTCCACATTTTGAAACGCAGATAATTGTAAAATTAAAGAAAATACACTGAAGAAAACATCTATTTATCTTTTGAAAGACACTATCTTAAGACATTTCCCCATGCTGTCAAAATTGCTATCTAGTGTCCCCATTTTCTGATGACTTTTCGAGATGAGACGTTTTCTCATTTTCTTAATGACTGCAACGCTCACCACACACGAATTCGAATCCGAACCTCTCTGCAGGCTGGATGCGAATATTTCAATTGAAAATAGGCAGGACTTCACTAGAATCAAATGTCACAGTAAGATCACTTTGATAATTAGTTTTACTAACTGTACTGGTGCAAGGTTGCTGTTCACTATCTACTCTAAATAGATGTTATTTTCAACTATTGATAGGATTAAATAAATCATTTTGTCCTTTATATAATAATCCAACTTCAATTCAACTTCAAATTCACGATTTTTTTAGAACTTCTTTTCAAAAATTATATTTTTTAGCGCAAATGTCCATAATATTGAACATAAATTTTTAAAAATGTGTCCATAATATGTCCGAAGCATATATATATATATGCATGGAATGGAAGAAGGTTCTCGGAAAGGCCTTAGACCACCATGGCTGTCGAATCAATAGAAGATTTAGCTTGGTTTGACGCACAACGGTCATTTTTCGCACATTGTAGGTTAATTAGGGCCAGGATCTACAGTTTAACGTGGATTCCGAACCACTCACAAATATTCATGCCACCACCAGGATACGAACCTGAAGCCTTGGGGCCAAAGACCAGAGCACAAGTTAATAGAAGTATATGAATGTGTGTGTATTCATACCTCTGTAGCTATAAATGTCAACAGTATACCGTTATATCTCCACAGTGTGAACACATTTTTTATGTTACTTGATTTAATTGATTGTTAACTATTATTACTATTATTGAGCATGGAATGAAATTGAGGCGATACTTGATAAGAGCAAGGAATAAATTTGAGATTTCTGAATTGCTTAATTTTTAATATAAAATAATTTCAGTACAACAGGCAACATTATTTTTTTTCATAATTTTATTCTAATTATTCAATAATGTTCTTAAACTATTCTAATTAATTTAAACTGATTATTCAGACGGGTATGGTGAGACATATTTATTAATTCCAAATACTCAAGAATCTATCCGGTAATTACCACACACTGTTAAAAATACAAAAAGTACCACTGCAAGGTTGATATACTAGTTTTTGCATACAGTTACAATGATGTTAACACCTCCCGTAAAAATATGTTAGTTTGGCGTATTCAATTTAATAAAGCTAAATAAAAATAAAATAAAATAAACCTAAACTTTACGATTATTATAACAGTATGCAAAAAATTGCCTTTATTAGCAATTGGGGGTTTAGGTGACGAAATTTCACCCTATTCCTATAATTTTATGTCAGGACTTCAAATATTTTGCAGCCTGCAAAAACTTGCTTGGTCTTGGATGCCTTAAGGCAAGCTCTGCACAGACGTTACTCACTTTGCATTACCCAGGGGGCGTGTAACTTGAAGATAAGCCACGGATGCGGAGTAACAATACCTTAGCAACGCTCTACGATCCTATTAGGACCGGGACCTACGGTTTAAAGGGGATTCCGAACCACTACAAACATCCATGCACCGCCGGGATTCGAACCCGAAACCTGTGGTACTGAGCGCTGGCCACTCGGCCATTCAGGCCCCGGACTTTAAATATAAAAAGGAAGAATACTTGCTTCGATTTGCACTGATACAAATAAAGCTGAGCTATTTCAGATGTCTATAATATATGTGTAATAACCGCATTTATATTTTTTGTACTAGTGTTTATTTATTAATTTTAACTTATTCATTGTATTTGAATAGTAAATTCTTATAAATTTTTTGCAGGGTATAAGTGTAACTTCTTGTATCGGCTCAGTATTGCGACTGTTCCTAGGTCTGCCTGAAATACTTCAAAATGACGACTATCAAGGAGAATTTCCATGTATGTAAAGTTTACACTTTTAATGGAATACTATGGTATAAAGTTACAAATTTCTGGTAACTAAAATCCTTACTTCAACTAAAAAAAAAAAAATTAATGACATTTTTATAGTGCAATCATTACTTTATAAGAAATTTCTCTTCATTTATAATAACTGAAGGAAAACTCCTTCTCCTGAATTACGGAAAGACTCCTGAATTACGAATTTGTTTATACCGACTACAAACTCTTTATAGTGATTCTTTTTTACTAGTGGATTTATAAAAATTTCTGATAAATAAAAAATTAATAAGAAATAAATAAAAAAATTCAATGATTTTTATTGAACTCATATATCCGTTAAAAAAAAAAAGTTTTTGCATTAACAAAGTATTTTTTACAATTTTAAAGGTTTAGTATTTGCTCTAACTTAAAAAAGACATTTCTGTACTCTAAATTTGCTTACAAAAAAATACATCTATTTCCTATACAAACAACGGCCTGATGGCAAATTAGTTAGCTTTCTGGCATTTGGTATTTGGCAGTTCGAATTTGGCAGTGGCATGGATGCTTGTTGATGGTTCGGAATCCATGTTACTGCAAATCCCTGTCTAATTAGCGCTAGTGTGCACAAAATGACAGAAGAAAGACAAACAAATCAAATCTATACAAATAACTGTATTAAATTTAAACTATCAAAATCTTATAGAATAGTTTCAGGCAATCAAAAGGAAATAGTATATTTTTATCACAAAGATGATATATTTGTTATGCATTAAATCTTATTTGTTTTTAAAAATAAAATAGTCTTCATAGGATTTTGCCGAGTGGCTAGCGCTCTGGCGCTCGGTACCACAGGTATCGGATTCGAGTCCCGGCGGTGCCATGGATGTTTGTAGTGGTTCGGAATCCACTTTAAAACCGTAGGTCCCGCTCCTAATAGGATCGTAGAGCTTTGTGGGGGCATTGTTACTCCGCATCCGTGGCTTATCTTCAAGTTACACGCGCCCCCTGGGTAATGCAAAGTGAGTAACGTCTGTGCAGCAGTTATGGCTTTTTATAAAATTCAATGCTGAGAAAAGTCTTTCAACACTTACTTGGTTTATTGCTGAAGTAGTAACTATCTTTGCCATAATTGCATTATTGAAGGATATAATTGAATTGCCTCTTTAGCATTTAATTCTAGCCTTTGCCAAATAAAAATTATTTTTATAGAAGAGTCGGAGTTTTTGTGTCAATGCCCGACTCTGGCTTCTTTAAAAATGCTGGATTCTCAACCCCGACAGCCCCTACATCTGCGTACAATTATGGAAGTATGTGTTAATTATATGTTATAGAAAACCTTGAAAACAATATTAAAATGACTGATTGATAAAGATAAAATTGGAATTGCCTTTTCTCTCTTCTATTTATGAAACTTAATTGTGACTGGCTGGGAAGAAAAAAAGAGTTGCAAAGCACATATAGTAGCTATTCAGTGGAAAGGTTTTTTTTTTTCTAATGCAGGCTGGCAAAAAACTTAGACAGCCGTCTTGGATGCCTTAAGGCAAACGCTGCACAGACGTTACTCACTTTGCATTACCCAGGGTGCGCGTGTAACTTGAAGATAAGCCACGGACGCGGAGTAACAATTCCCCCTACGATTCTATTAGGACCGGAAACTACGGTTTAAACTGGACTCCGAACCACTACAATCATCCATGGCACCGCTGGGGACTCGAATCCGAAACCTGTGGTACCGAGCGCCAGAGCGCTAGCCACTCGGCCATTCAGGCCCTTCAGTGGAAAGGTAAACATTCGGTTTAAAGGCGGAAAAGGACGAATCTATTATTGTTACGGGTGCTAATCGCATATATGCAATCCAAAGCAGTTTTGAAAGAATTATTGATGTGAAAACATCTATAAAATCTGTTCGTATGGATAGGCAGTATATAATCGCAGCGTTATGTTTTCAGTTTGGGTTTGAAATGCTAATAAGTTATTGCTATCGTGTGCATGATTTAAAATATTATTATTAAAGTTAGATCAAGTCAAAGTCTTCACGATAGCGGCCGCTAGCAATGGTGCCGTTTCACTATACAGGAATTCTTTTAAGTTGGCCTCGATTGGCACTATACCCAATTGCAAAAACATGGGGAGTGAGTGTTGGGCACTCTAGAATGTGCTTAGGTGTTAGGAAAGCGTTGGGGCAATTTCTGCAAGGGATGTATTCCCTGGTCTTATCTGAGAGAATCTTCATCCCTCTGTAATAATTAGTTCTGAGTCTGCTAATAATTGATGTCGACTTTCTAGGGCAGTTGAAGTCCGTGATTAGTGGCTTCCTAAAGTAATGAAGAATGAGTCGGCTTTTGGCAACTGCGTTAGCGTCTGCAAGTGTAATGGTAGTCCTGGGTTGATCATTGTCCCTGGCTTCTTTGGCTAAAGAGTCAGCGCATTCGTTGCCCTTAAACATGATTTGACTCATGTCATCTTCAATGGATTCCCTGCACATGTCAACAGTGCATTGTTAATAACTTCAAAACTATATATAATGGTGCAATCGGCAATTTCTACAACTTGCACACTTATCAGATTTTTCGCCCTTCAAACATATCTGGTCGATGATTGCCCTGAAACTAAACCAGTACAGATCAGCAGCAAACAGTGGCGATGTGAACGTCTGTAACATTCTTGTTTCACCACCATACGCAATATTTTATGCCCAAGTCTATTACGAATCATATTACAGCATAAATTCCAACATCATGATTAGGATGTGTTTTACAGCAATTTGTGTTAGTATGCACAATTCCACGTCGTTTCCAGTAGCTGATTATTTTTCCCAAGGCAGAATTACAATTATCTTTTGGTTGCAAGGCGACTAAATGCAACGCTGATCTCAGAAGTTTTTCAAAAAATTTCAGGAGCAATTTCAGAAATTCTGATTTTTGGATATTGACTAATAAGAAAATGAGAAAATATGCAAATAATTTTTCCCCATAATGAATGATGAATTTTGAAACCTAATTTTACATAAAATTTCAAGAACATCGCTTGGTTGATCGCTCTACGGTCATCTTGTGCACATGAGGGCTAAACAGACCGGGACCTAAACTTAAAGTGGATTCCGAACCACTCACAAACATCCATGCCACAATCAGAATTCGAACCTGAAGCCTGTGATATCAAAAGCCCGAGCGCTGGCCACTTGGCCACCAGGTCGCTCAAGAACATAGGAATGGACTTCCTTGGGTTGTAAAAAAGGCTTCTGGGCTTAAACGAACTTTTTCAGCGCATTTTTCGCAATTTTTAAAATTATCTTTTGAAATAAAATCGCATAATTAAATCGATGGTTGTATTCGATTTTACGTATGACCCGTTTCATATGACATCCATCTATAAAAATTAAATTGTAATTTGTTTTTTAAATTGTAATTTGTAATTACACTGGAACTCAAAATTAAGATTAATTTGCATATTCTGTCAATTTTCTTTAAAAAATACTAAACGACCTTCTTTAAAAAAATACTAAACGACCTTCTACTTTCGACTTTCTTTAAAAATACTAAACGACCTTCTACTTTCGACTTTCTTTAAAAAGTACTAAACGACCTTCTACTTTCGACTTTCTTTAAAAAAATACTAAACCACCGAGTTAAAGTAATTTTTTCAATTCCTATTATTAGCTCTCACTCTCCCTATATATCTTGTTCAAATTTTCAATCGTTCATAAAACACTTTTTATTCATCCACTCAAGTTCAAATACATTTTTTTTAACTTGTAGTGGATGACACTGGATGTTAATACAGTTTGTTTCAAATATTAATTCAGTAATTAAATTTAATTAATTAATTTTAGTTTTTTTGGATTTAAATTGCCTATATCTACCAATCGATGGCGCCAGATAAACTTAAAAAAATGAATGAAAATTATTTATAAAGGACTTTCTGCAATATAGTGAAAAAAAATTATAATTAATTAAATTAAAATTTTTTATATTACTTGTTTTAAATAAAGATGCAAATTATCTAGTGTTGAATATGCAAGAGTATAGACAAGAGTATGGGGAAACAGGCTAGATTAACACGTAGAAACACACGCTTCGTTTGCTCGAAATTCCATGGTGTTTTTTCCAATATTCGACGAATTCAAATGAAAACAATTAAAATAAGTAAGCACCGATGTTTGGATGATGGAGGTAGTAAATCGTGAGGTAGGTAGGTAAGTTATGTTTTATGGCACAAGGGTCAAATTTGGCCCAAGCTGCGCCAAACAAACGGTTGCATTTCAGAATGGAATGATAAAAAATATTTAAATGTATCGTGAAAGGTTTGGAATAAGAAAGATTCAAATGTAGGTTCTTTTCTTTTTACTACATTTAATCCCGGTACCTATGTTTGGTTTGGTTTGTCGCTCTACGGTCATCTTGTGCACACTTTGGGCTAATTAGACCGGGACCTACAGTTTAAAGTGGATTCGAATCACTCACAAACATCCATGCAACCGCCAGGATTCGAACCTGAATACTGTGGTACCAAAGGCCAAAGCACTAGTCAATGAGCCATCAAGCCACTAAACAGTCAAGGCTCTACATTAAACAACCTAGCTGCAACTTACAAATTCAATTCATAATCCACATTTGAAGTTTATATTTAATTTATCATTTCTTATTCCTGTCATATTGTCACGTAGATATATGACAACAGGCTACATTGAACAGGCAATGCGAGATAAAGTAGTTTATTAACAGAATTTTTTGTTTCGATATTTCTTATTCTACATAGTGTTCATATTGGATGGCCAGCAGTGAAGTTTAGAGTTGGCGGTGTTTTAATCTGTTAGAATTTTTTTTATCAAACCCTTTTTTTGTAGCTATTTAATTTAAATATTTTTTTAATGAAGATGAAAATTTAAGAAATATTGTACAGTAGTGCCTCGGTATACGACCTTACTTCATTTGCAGATCTTGACTTAAATGAATTTTTCCCATAAAAAAATAATGGAAAATGATTCAGCCGTTGCCATGAAAACAAAATCATTTTGTCCTTGGGATATTATACTTTTGTTGATTTAATTGAAATAATTCAAAGAATACTTAATACTAAAATATATAAATACAAAAACAGATGAAATACATGTATAAATAATTGACCAAATTCAATTTTTTTCTTTTTCTCCTAATTGAACCAGTTTGGGAATACCACATTTGACGTTTCCTAAATATCTACCGAAAAACTTTATTCTCCTCGGGATATTAAGGAAATGTGGCATTGTCTAGTCATTCCACACAATGCTAATATCATTTGTTTAGTCATTGTTAGGATGATATTTCGCCGCAATTGGCAAAAAGATTTTGACGAATACAAGTCGTATTCCAAAGCTGTCATATACCGAGGTACCATTGCATATGTTTAGTAACCAATTTTAAAATCAGATATGTCATTTGAATCTTAATTAAGAATAAATAATGTATATATAAAATTTATTTCTCTTTTTTGAAATTCTACGGATGCTTTTAGATTTATTAGTTACAAAACATTTTCGAAACAAAAAATGCAATTATGACAAGTAGCTACTATGCAAATAAATACATAAAACTTATATTACTATTTAATTTTAGTTTTCAACTATATTTAAATTATAATTTTGCTGTCGTAATAAGCAAATCTAATCCATCCTTTACAAATATCATTGAATTTTTAATTTACAAAAAAATTTTTTAATAATTATATTTATTTATTCTAGTCAATCCCTTGTTTTTCGTATTTAGTGCAGTTTACTTCGCCTTTCACACCATTGCAGCCTTCACTTTAATTCCTGCTGTGAAAGAAGTAAGTGAAGGACATACTAATTGATACAGCTAGTTCCATTGTAAGAAATTTTTAAACAATTTTTAGTTAAAAAGATCATTTTTAGTTAGTATATTTAGTATTTATTAAGTGTGAGTATTTATTAAGTGTATTTATTAGTTTTGCTTTTAAAAACTATTCAACCAAAAAAAAACCAAAAACTCAAAACTACGATCATCCAAAAACCAAAAAAACTCAAACCAAAAAAAATGTACCATTAGAAACTCAACCATAAAATTTTCACAATCACAAGTTTTTTTTTTTTTCCTTCTCTCTGTAGAATATAAAAAGCACCAGCAAGAACATTTTTTTTGTTCTAATGCAGCTGGCTAACACTTAGACAACTGTCTTGGCTGCCTTAAGGCAAACGCTGCACCGACGTTACTCATTTAGCACTACCCAAGAGGTGCGAGAGTAGCTTGAAGATAAGCCCCGGACGTGGAGTAACAATGCCCCCGCAACGCTCTACGATCCTATTAGACCGGGACCTACGGCTTAAAGTGGATTCCGAACCAATACAAGCACCCATGGCCCCGCCGGGACTCGAACCCGAAACCTGTGGTACCGAGCGCCAGAGCGCTAACCACTCGGCCATTCAGACCCCAAATAAGAACATATATTACAAGAAAAATCCACATTAAAGAAAAAGCTAAAAAAAGAAATGAAAAAAAAAAAAGAGTTGATTTAGTAAGACATTTAAATTTACCACCCTCACCATTGAATTCCCTCTTTTAAAAAATAATAATAATTAATAAATAAATAAATACGGCAGAAAGATTATAAATCTGGCTTTTTTCTCCCCATACACACGAGAAAACCCCAGAAAAGCCGAACTAAAATGGATTTTGGAGACAGTCTTTTATTCTTGGTATCGACAGAACAGCACCTCTCAAATATCAATTGTTGACATTTTTCTCCGTGATTGAGATCTGTTTAAAAAAAAAAGGCGTCGATCTTTTACAAAATTCACAGAGTAAAATGGATGGATATAATGTTTCAAACATAATGGATTGGGCTATCAAAACTTATGCAACAAAGAGCAGCTATTACAAAAGGCTCGTTTTAAAAAATGTGGGCGTTAAATGTCGGTTACATCCCAAGGCACGCGTATAATGTTGAGGAAATCAACTTTTACTTTTCATAAATTTGCTGTGATTAGCACATAAATTTTTAATTAGGTAACTGGAAGTATGGGAATGATTTTCTCCTGATACTTCATTATCCACTCCAACTATACAGCCTTTACCTTATTGGTCATGATGGAACAAATAAAGAAAGACTGACCATTTACTGTGCACAAACCCTTATCGATCGGAAAAACGAGTACGTGATAAAGTTCGCGAAAGAGAGGGTTTTAGTGGGACTTATCAGTGCCATGTCACGAAAATCAAAATCTAATAGATGAAAAATATTTTTAAGCTTTCTACGCGATCTGGACAATGCAATTGAAAAATAAAATTATAAAAATAATATTGGCAGTTGCTCACCATATACTCAAAATACCTGCACATTGGAGACTGTCTTATATCCTTGGTATGAATAGAATTGGGCCTTTTAAAAAACCAAATTGTTAACATTTTTCTCCGTGAGGATGCATTAGAGATTGCTGTTTTAAAAGGCGGCGATCTTTACAAAGTTCACAGAGTAAAATGGATGGATATAATGTTTCACATATTGTGGATTAGGCTATAAAAATATTATGCAACAAGGAGCAGCTGTTAATTTCTCTGTTGTAGAAGATTTCCTTAAAAACTGTTGGTTACATCCCTAGGGACACATATAATGTTGATGAAATCAACATTTTCTTTTCATAAATTTGCTATAATAAGTACATAAATTAATAATTAAGTAACTGGAGGTTTGGTTTGGGGATCTAAGGTCATTTTGCGCACACTTTTGGCTAATTAGACCGGACCTACAGTTTAAAGTGGATTCTAAGCCGCTAATAAAACATCCATACCACCTTCGAACCTGAAGCCTGTGGTACCAAAGACCAGAGCGCTAGTCAATTGGCCATCATGCCGCTTTAAGTAACTGGAAGTAAGGGAATAATTTTTCCAGACACTCCCTAAACTATACAATCTTTAGCTAGCTTGTGGTCATGGTGGAATAAATAAAGAAAGACTTAATCATTTTACTGTGCACAAACACTTATAGATCGAAGAAACGAGTACAGGTGATAAGAAAGTTAGCGAAAGAGAGAGTTTTAGTGCGACTTATCAGTGTCATGTCACGAAAATCAAAAGCTAATGAATGGAATATAATATTTGTCAAGCTTTCTGCGTATCTGGACAATACAATTGAAAATAAAATTATAAAAAATAATATTGGCAGTTGCTCCCAGTTTACTCAAAATAACTGCAAATTGTAAAGTGTGGAACTTTATTTTACACTCCTCCAAATTGATTGTCCCAGAGATGTCTAACAACCGCTTGATTAGGAGATCATTAAATCTTGCAAGATATATTACAAAAAATGGGCCTGAATGGCCGAGTGGCTAGCGCTCTGGCGCTCGGTTCCACAGGTTTCAGGTTCGAGTCCCGGCGGTGCCATGGATGTTTGTAGTGGTTCGGAATCCACTTTAAACCGTAGGTCCCGGTCTAATAGGATCGTAGAGCGTTGCGGGGGCATTGTTACTCCTCGTCCGTGGCTTATCTTCAAGTTACACACGTCCCTGGGTAATGCAAAGTGAGTAACGTCTGTGCAGCGCTTGCCTTAAGGCATCAAGACCAAGCTGTCTAAGTGTTTGCCAGCTGCATTAGAAAGAAAATATTACAGAAAATGGCTGGCCTAGGAGGTTTTAGTCTCGGAAACGCCTTCGCGAAACGATGTGTCAAGGTTCTGCTGGAATGTACATTTTGGAGACATTTTACACTGTGTTTTACTAATTAGAAATAAGTGAAATTGTTATGGTAACATTAAAAAATTAAACATCAAGACTTTAATGAAATCTGATTTCGATTTTACAATGAGCGAATGTTCGATCTAATTATTTAGTGAGAGTTAAAGCTTGACGACGAAATAGGGTTATGATTAATATGATAATATCATCCCAAAAAGAGATGGACCTTTTCGTTAGATATAAAAGAAAGTTTTATTTACATTTTGATGGTGCTATGTACATACGAGCCCTAAACCCGCGAAAATCAGACTGACAATCAAAACCTTAATCTGACGTCATCAGTATGTGCGCCATCTATATTTACAAATTTCCTCTACAAAGCTATTTGTGCGATAATCAGAGATGGCAACCTTAAAATGAGATTAATCTGTACCTTATACAATGAGACAGTATATAATATAGATATAAAGGAATTTGTAAGACTTTTCTAAAGCAAAATTATAGCGATAAGCAAGCAAGGGAAGAAAAAAAGAGTATAAATTCGATCATCGAAAGTTCAAAATTAGCAAGCACCAAGTCGGACGGATTCAAAAAGGGCAACATTATCGGGAAGAAAATGTCATTTACAAATTATTTTAATTAAAATAAAAACAATTTAAATTTAGATTACACGATATAAAAAGAAAAGCGATGAAAAAATTCCACACTATACTTTTTTTCTTTATAAGCAGTTTTGCGTCTTCTAGGACTTGTGCATAAGACTAACACCCCCTAACAAGTAATCGATTCGTCCATTAAACTGGCTGTTCACTATTCCACACTTTCGTCAGAGTATACTTTTCCATTAGTTGGTTTTTCAGCGATAAATCACATATTTTTGAAAAAAAAAAGTTCATTTAAAATAAAATAACTCATTTTCAAAAACGAGCGACTTATTTTAATTTCGGAATTATTTATGTTGCTGGTTTGATAGCATCGTCGCCACAACGGAAAATTGGATGTTGGCGAAATTTGCGCCAGACTAACGGAAAAATGCCAAAATGTTTCCAGCAAACACAATGCACAATATTTAAAAATACGTTAGTTTGAGATTGTCCCTATAGAATAAGAATTATTCTACCAGCCCATCTTTCAAACTAAAAATAAAAAACTAAAAATAAAACTAGCACAGATCGTACACAAGACAACTGAATGGAAACTATGTGCTATCTTCAGATAGGGTTACTGGAGTGATAATTAGCGTTGTTGGTGTTTTACTTTAAAGCGATTTGATTGGAAAATATTTCACTCATTTTATCCTGCTTAGCAGCGTTTTCGCCCTCATTGAAACGTTACAACTATCTAAAAACTTTAAAAGATCCAAAATTGTATATCAATGTGTATTTAAGAGAAAGTGTTGTACAATCCAATCATAATCAGAGTATTTTTTTTATTCTTAACCTTTTTGACAACACAAAAATTTTGTCATTCAACCGTTGATACAAATGTTCCCTCAGTAAGAAATAAAAATTCATTAGTAAGCTATTACTACACTTAAATACATGCAATTGTCACTTAAGTTAATATTTCTGGAATAATAATTTTTTTTTTTTTAAATAACTGCTCTTCACAGATCACTGAAAAGAAATAAAACCTCAATGACTTGGGAGAATTTTTTTGAAGGAAAAAAAAAAGGTTAACATAACTAGCACACAAAAGCAGACATGTTCAAAAAAATAAATAAATCCATGTCAATTTATTTTTTTGTAAATTCATTGCTAATTTCCTGAAACGAAACTTTTGCGATAGGGTTGAGCAATGATACGATCTTTTTTTTTTAGTTTCCATCTTTGATCAAAACTATATGTTTCTTTTTATCACTTTTGATACCATCTCTATACATTCAATCAAAATACGATTATACTAGAATTAATTTTTATAAATCTTTTACATTAGTAATTATAGAGTATTCTGTTTACCTTGCTTCTATGCTATTCTCATTTGTGTTTCATTTAATTTCACCTTACTAAATTGTAATATAGCATATTTTAATGTAAATTAAATAGATTGGTAAATTTATATTGAATAACTGAAACAATTAAGTGATTTTCTTAATAAACATATTATTTGTCAAATACTAGTTTTTGCCAGCAGAATTAAAATTTATTATGATTTTCTTAAAATTGCACCAATTCTGATGCTGCACTTTCAGATTTATATTATGCTATTTTTTCATGCAGGTATGTATATTGCATTAAAGCTGGATTACAAAAGTATAACAATATTTT
This sequence comes from Caerostris extrusa, assembly GCA_021605095.1. Classification (NCBI taxonomy): domain Eukaryota; kingdom Metazoa; phylum Arthropoda; class Arachnida; order Araneae; family Araneidae; genus Caerostris; species Caerostris extrusa. Next base: position 187,476 of record BPLR01003799.1, read on the forward strand.
TCAATCGTTGAACAGCTTTAAAATAAACATTACTGCTTATATCCTCAAAATAAAAATAAAATAAATTAATGAAAACAGAATTTAAAAATAATAAGAAATCAACATTTCTTTTTAGTGCTTTTTTTTTCCATAATTTCGAATTTAATTTTAATAATTTTTCTATTTTATATAGGGACAAGGAATGTTTATTATACCAATTACAGTTATGCTATTTGTTGACATTTTATTAGACTTCATAGCTATTATAGTAATGGGAATTAAATTAGTAAGTTAAACAACTCTTTGTATAAATTTCAACTTGTTTATATAACTTTCTGTTGAAAATTTTGAAATCAAATTTTTATTAAAGAAAAGTAATGAAAGTTTGTTTAAATGGTAAATAGAATGAATCGTTTTTATATTGCTCAAATAGTCTTTTATATAGTTACTTTCCCATTATTAAAATAAAATATATGAGCAATATTGAAATCTGTGTAAAAAAGCAAGCAGAATCTGAAATTTTTTTTTTTACTTCTGAACAAAACAAATAATTTCCCTTTTGAGGGCATGTTTCTCATTTTCTTTTCTAAAGCAACTATATATATACATTGAAAATGCAAAGGAAATTTGTAAGTAAATATAAAATCAGCAGAAAGTTTAATATGAATAAGTAATTTTATCTAAAAGTTACTAATTTGATTTTCTATTAAAATATGTCTAATATATCTTACAATGGCAAATAAAGATTTCTGCAATGCCATAGAAAAATTTTTCTTTGTAACTTATTGCATCGATTAAAATTATTGTAAAAATGCAGGATGTTGGAAAATATCTCTTTGCACTTAAAAGATCTGTATGTAAAACTTTTTTTTTATTAGATAAAAATAATTCTGATTCTTTTAACAATTTTTAATTTGTGCGCACCACTACTCGCATACAATAAATAGATCTATATATTTATTATGCTTTAAATATTTTTTATTATTATTATGAAAAACACTTTATAAAATAAATGCTGATGCATCTTCATTTGCAACACTGTTGAACTGAAAAAGTCAAATTACGGGGTGGCTACCGAAATAGTGAAAAATAGTCCCTAGTAGTACCGAAATAGTCCCTGACTTACGAAGTTATTTAATTAAAAAAAACAGAAAGAGCATCCTAAAAATCTATTGAAACAGTACATTACAGTAAACCCCTGAATTATGATATAGCCACTATTACTAAAATAAATAGAAAACATTTATTTCATTTAAACTATTTTGAAAGGGATTTATATGATTTATTTTAACGATTGACTTTTATTTATTTATTTATTTTATTATTATTTTTTTTTTTTTTTAAAGAAATAGCAAAATGTCACAAACCAGCAAATGGCATTTTGCCCTAAATGCGTTTTTTTAAAAGGAGCAACAGCAGCTTTGAATTTTGTCTTCCTCTCTATGTACATATAATGGAAATCAATTGAAGAGCAGAATAAGTAATTAAATGCTTTCTAGTACTTGAGTACAAATCAAAGTATGCATTCAATGCATATACTAAAGGATACTTGATCAGATAATTTAGGCTTAATATACTTAAACATAAATAAATACCAATCAATGCAGATGGATTGTGAAATCAGGTCTAAAAGATTAGGTTAAGAAATTGTTAAGCTTAATACACAAAAAAAAAAAAAAAAAACATTAATAATAAGATATTGAAACATTAAAATCCTTGCAAGAGTAGAAGTAAAAATAAAATGAGTATAAGCAGAACATAATTAACAGACACACACTAGTGAAAGACATTTAAATATGAGATTATAAGCTGGACAGGTCATAAAAAAAAACTGAATGTAAAGTTGCACTAAAATGAGTAATGATCCAAGGTGCCAAACATGTTTAACTACAAAATCATCAATCACACACATGCTTGGAGCTGCTCTCATCGGCCATTTCAGATTTTAATATTTTTGCAAATTTTCCTAGATTAATAAACTTCCCAGATGTGTTGCAGACGTATTGAGTATTATTACTCTCACTCTCGTAAAATCTATGACAGCTGAAACTTCCCGTTTATCAGTACCACAAATCAAACATCTTACACAATGTTGAAAAAAAAAATTAATATTTTCTTTATCAAATACAAAACTATGCATATATTTTCTAAGGTGTACAAAGACACTTGGCAGACATCAGAATAAAAAAACTTTTTTCCAGGTTTACACTTTTAATTATATTGATAAACATGGAATATCTTAATTCAAAATAATATGTCTAGTAAATTTTTCAAAACATCTAACAAAATTTAAAACATACGCTAATGTTTACTTTTATATTAGCTTTTCTCACATGGAAGGATATACTACTTATAAAAAGCATTTTTCCTCAGATTATAAAATCAATAATTTAAAAATGAAACTTGCAAATTGCATCATTACTTAAAATTTCAATAATAGGTACTAATAATAATCAACAGTTTTTTTTTCCCTCTTATAGGTAAAACCTAATGACCTTGAACCATTTTTCAAGCTGGAATAGTCATAAGCTCCATATTAGTACCATTGCTGGTAAGAATAACTGCTCTAATACTACTTAAAAAACAAACAATAAAAAAATTATCTAACACAATAGAATTTTAAAACACTATGTATATGAATTGAAATAGAATGAAAGTAGAAAAAAAAATTAGAGACCAAATGGAATAATTTAGAGTTTTAATTTTTCAGAAAACTTATCACAATATTTTTTAAATTCACTTCATTAAATCAGAGTATCTCCAAAATGTGGTACATGCATCCCAGGAAAAGTGGAAAGTGGGAGTACACCAAAGGCAAACTTGCAATTGCTTGTGACACTCTACATCATAAATGCATAGGCCCATAAGCACAAAACACTTAAGAGAAGCAAAATGCTCTTTGAGAGCCTTTGGAGGGAAGAAACCTATGATTTTTGACACATTATATATATATCTACTATATATAATTCCCATGTCACGATGAACTCCGAAACTAACCATCCAATTTTAACGATATTTTTTTTTTTTTTTTAAATGAATGTTTTGTTCCAACTTGAGAGATAGGATAGTTTTATTCAGATTTTTTTTTGTACTTAATTGCAAAATCGGTTAAAATCTACCATTGAGGGAGTCGTAATCTTGCAACCCTGAATTTTCGCCAATTTCTTTAGGTTGCAATACAGCAATTAGAGGGAAATCGTAGCTTCATTTTCCGAACAATATAATGAATATTTTATTGCTATTTCGATAATTAATTGCAGAATTCTTATTTGCACTAATTTCATCGTTGGAGTAAAAAGTTTGTTTCCTCCACAGACGAAAAGACATACCACAACAAAAGGTAAGTTAGATGGTGCCGTGTCTCGATGCCTGTAATACATAACCGTAACATTCTCATGTTCTGAATATTATTGTTTTATGTACTACTTTATATTTTGTGAAAATTATATTGTATGAAATTTATATTATTTCTATGAGAAATAAATCAAATGTATGTAAGTATTACCTGATTTGATTATCAATATTTTTTAATTTTCTAAGTTTGAATTTGAATAAAATATATTAAATGAAAAGTTGTGAATCAAAACATTGAACTTTTCTATGCTTAAAGTATGTCAACATGTGTTTTATTTGATTAAGAATTCTAAAATGAAATGTGATCTGCAAGATAATATAATATAGACAATATAATTTTAAAGAAATATGATGAATTTTAAGGATTTTTTGAAAAGTGTGAAAATGAAGTAAACTCTGCAATTATTTGATATAATGATAACATTAAAATTTTATAAAAGGTATTATAATAGTTGCAAGTTGAAAATCAAGGACATTTTTTTTTTTAAACTTTTGTTATTTGAAAAACAAAGAATTTGAGTTATAAATTTGAGTGATTTGAATATTGTCGAAGAAAAATTGATAAATGGTACTTTTAAGTTGGAAGTTATTTAAAGAAAACAAAACAAAAAAATAAGTGTTTATATTAATAAAGGAGAATTTAAAGCTCAATAATATTTTTATGTATGTACATTTGTTTTTATTTACATTTAAAAGTTGGTTTTAATTATTTCTTATTTGAATTTTTATGCATTTTGTATTCATTCAAAACACCATAATACTAATATTTCTGTTCTAAATGCTTTGAAACTTCATGTAAAAGTTTTCTTTAAATGTATGAAAGGAATAGAACTTGGAAATTAACCTAAATTCATAAATTATTTTTTGTTTTAGTTTTTAAACTAAGAATTTTTGTAAATTTGAAAAAAGTTTGTCGACAAACTTTAAGCATACAAAAATGTATAAATAATTAAAATATAAATTTGAAAACGGTATATTACCTACATAAGGATATTCCCAGCATAAAAATACTTGCAAAGGAAAAAACTATTCAACTATTCATGTTTTATTCATTTATTTATTTTCAAATTATCAAGTTTTGCAACAATATCACATTTTTGCAATGTTTATCCATATTTTCAAGAATAAATTGTTTAAAAATAGTTAAAGTTGATATTTTTATGTGAAATTCAAAGGTTTTAAATATATATTTAATCAAAACATTTGTAAAAAGGCTAAATATTTGAAATCCAGGTAATTTCATATTAAAAGGCCTTTGCAGGAGAAAGTTGTAAAAAAAAATTTTTGTCGAGCAAATTTTAACTTTTCAAAACAAAGCTCAGAAAATATTTAGCTTTAAGGAAAAATAAAACTATATTTTTCAATAAATAAGACTATGAACTTGATAATTCAATGGCATTTTATTATATTTACAACATCTTTAAAAGTAATATCTCTAATTGCTACAAAAACTTTTGTATTCATGTTTTCATAAATCTTTACAGGGAATAGACCTCTGAAATGATTATAGCTACATAAATATTTTTTATTTTAATTGTTAAACTTGTAATTACATGCAAATTTTGGAAGAATTTTGTGTTGACAGCATTTAAACTACCACAGAATAATAAATAATAAAGATATAAATTCACCAGAGGTCTATTCCCTGTAAAATGTTAGTACAAACTTAGAAATTTGAGTTATCATGTTTTATAACAGCATCAATTTTTGGCCATTTTACCCTTATTTTCGCTTATAAAATTTAAAAAAAAATAATAATGAATTTTTTTTTTTTTTTGAAATCATTAGTTTTTAGATACATTCAATCCAAAAATGAAAACCAGATCGTCAATTTTCCGATTGAATTTTTAAATTCTCTTGATATGCCAGGAATGCCGCCACACAATCTTCGTCTGAAAATTGGTTCACCGGTCATTCTGTTGCATAACTTAAATCTACCAAAATTATGCAACGGTACCCGATTAGTCATCAGAAGAATTACCGGAAACGTACTTGAAGCAACGATATTGATTGGAAAGTTTAAAGGCGAAATCGTCCTGTTACCTCGAATACCTATGATACTATCAGAATCTACAATACCTTTCAAAAGGCTACAATTTCCGATATGTTTGGCTTTTGGGATGACAATAAATAAGTAGCAAGGGCAGACAATGGCTATTTGTGGTTTGGACTTGGAAATTCGTGTTTCTCCCATGGGCAGCTGTATGTTGCATGCTCACGTGTTGGAAAACCATAGAATTTATTTATTTTGAAGAAAGACAGACTAACAAGAAATATTGTTCATCGCTTAGTTCTTAGTTAAATAAAAGTAATGATTATTAAAAATTAAATTAGGTAAAATAATTATAAAACAGTGTTTAAAAATCAACATTATCTACCTCATTCATTAAATTAATAAAAATTAAACATTTTCTATTCGGTGAAGCTTAATTTGATCTTTTCATCATTCTTTACCAATCACTTCCTTAACAATACCAATTATAGTATCTAATAATTGAACGAAATACAAGAAAGCCACAGCAACGCGTGGGCCGGGTCTTCTAGTATATATATATAGTATATATATATTGACACATACATGTGGGATGTAACTTTAAATTTTTTTCAATTTAGGGATGTGCAATCAAAAAAGTTTGGAGTTCCCTGCATTAATTAACTTGAAATACAGAACTGAAAATGAAATGTTTTGAAAGAGTGAATGAGAATCGCTTTCCATATATTCTATTAATCCCCGATTTCCATACAAAAAAAATAACTAGAAAATGTTGTTTAGCCTTGACAAATTGATTTTCAATTAAATAAGATCATTTAATACAAAAACAGTTTTTAAATCAATTTACTTGAACATGCATAAAAAATTATTTATTTCTTCATTTCTATTATTTTGTAATATTTAAGGAAAGGCAAGCAACTCTTATAATAAAACTTTTTAAGAATGTAATTTTAAATTATATTGGAAAGACTCAAATATTTATTTAACTTAAAAATATTCCAGATTTACTCAATATTGATAGTTGTCTCTCATTTTGAAGAAATGTTTCAACAATCAGATCAAGGTAAGTCATTTATTACTTAAAAGTTTACATCAGAGTGTACAATGTTGGTGATTTAAAAGAACACATAATAAAACATATTAAGAAATCAATTTAATTTTTTTTTTTTTTTTTTTTCCGTCATGACAGTTCCTCTACAAAACCCAAATCAAGAAGGGAGAATGAAGAAACTTCTACTGACAGCTCAAATGCAAGTACAATCGGTACAATTGTGTAAGAGGTACAATTGTACAGTTCAGCCCAAAAAGAGAATTTTTAATGAAATATAGTAATTTCTTTTATTGTATATTTATTCTAAATATGAAATGTCTATAATAATGTTTGAAATAAATATTTCATAAAATTATAGCTTCATAAGTTCTTAGTATTTATTACCAACCAATTTACAATTAATTTTTCTGTTAAATATTAGTAGATATACTAAAATTGAATTTTATATAGTTTCAAAAAAAAAAAAAAAAATCATGGAAATTCTATATACAGTTGATAAAAAATTATTTATAGTTGATTTCATTAAATATACTATTATCAAAATGCATGGCATTTACGAATTAAATGCAACAGTAAATTAATTCTTTTATAACAATTTACTGTATTGAACAAATAGAAAAATGAAACTACAGCACAAACAAGAATTAAATACTATTTAAAATTTAATGAAATCAGAATTTAAAATGAAAAAATTCTTAAATTTACAAATAAAGTCCATTTCTTCACATGTTCAGAAATAAGATTCCCCACAAATGTTATTTATAGTATACAATAGCATGAACTTATCACATGTTTTTGAGATGATCACACCTGGAATAAAGAAAATTATGATTAAATAACAATAAAACTATTTCGTAATTAATTTGTTCTAATATTCTAGATTTACTATTTTAAGAGAACTAAACATGATTTTCTACATCAGATTTGAAATTAGTTAATCATAATTAAAAGAGGTAAGATATGAAAGAGATAACATACAATTTTATTAAATTATTAATAAAGAGTGTATATTTTACCACAACCAATTAAGTATATTGGTTGTGGTAAAATACCACTCATTATATTAAGCTGTGTAAATAACTTCAATTAATGTACAGCATGTTTCAGCAGTGAATTGGGAAATAAACAATATTTTGTTTCATTGAATATGAAAGTGTCTTGTCGACGCGTGATTTAAATAAAAATCAATGTATTTGATTAAAAGAACTTTAATATTTACTTTTCACAACTAAAAATTTAATTTTTTAACATACAAAAATGTATAAAGATATCAGAAATTATGCAATTTATTTCCTTTTTAAGGAATGAATAACACTAAAAAATTTGATATTTTAATTAAGAACACTAAAAAAAAAAAAAATGTCAAATCATAATTATCTGAATGAAATCTAAAACACAATTTCACATAATACATATAAACTGATATATTTATGACCAACTAAAATGTTTATGATTACTGAAATCCATTTGTCAACAGCCACTGCTGAATGTCAAGGAAAATAGTCGCATGTTTAGCTAAATCGTAAATTTTATAAAATAATTAATGTTAAAGACTTACCCAATTTAAGCATAAATTAATCAGTCTTCTCAACAATTTCAGATTTTATTGCAATTTCTTTACCCTACATAAAAGAAAATGGAATAAGGAAAAAAAAGACAATTTATATGAAAATTTTTTTAACATTATTAACAGTAAATTTAAAATTCATTGCTTCAATTAATATTGTATTTATAATGCATACAATTTCTCAACATTTATTTGACATGCTGCTAAAGCAATCACTGCCTTTGCTACTGGTTGTATTATTGAAGAATATAATTGTCACTTTAACATTAGTTCTTAGAATTTTGAAAAAATAATTATTTTTACAAAACCTTTGGTAATCGGATTTTAAACGGACACCTGACTCCTTCAAAAATGTTCGACTCCCCACCTAAGCTTAATACATGAATAAAAATACATTAATTATTTAAATGATTTTTAAATTATCTATCCATATGGTGTAACTAATTTTTAAGTGATTTAAGAGTTTCTGCTTATTTTTCTAAGAACTATTGTTTCCATCACTTAGGAACCATTCCTTTTACAATTGAACATGATCGACAAGAAAATATTTGATAACTAAAATCTAGAAATAACTAATTTTTAAAAGGGAACTATAAGATTTTATTCATCATTAAATAAACACTTACCTCTTCAAAACATAAGCTAAATTCTTTTAAGGCTTCATATGAACTAAAAGTAACACAAAATTGCTTTCTCACAACAGGTTCAACATTAAGATCAAGGGCTGCCCACATGGCTCTCTTGCCTTCAGTTCTTAAACAAGTTTGAACAGCAATAATATGATCACACATAGTTTCACCATTATCCTTCTTCATAGTAATATGATAGCCAAACACTGTATCATCATAAACAATTTTTAACTTGCCTATTCCTACAGACTAAAAGAGAGAGAGAAAAGAATTAGCCTATGTTTATGAAAATTGATACAAAATTTAATATTTTATTTACGGTTACATATAAATAGTAATATATTAGGAATCAAAGAATCTGAATGTATATTTCTCAATTTTTAATTGTAAAAACATTTATTAAGCAAAGAATGTAATTTGTATTTTTGAAATTTTGTATTTCAAACAATCATTCTTGTAGTGATTACAACAAATTCTTGCTTATAATTTAGAATAGAGAATGAGTGATATGTATTTTGGATAAAATGAAATTTGCAACACACAATAGCAATGAAATTTGCAAATTATGATTTATCGATAATTAAAAATTTGATCCCAATTATGACTTTTAATATCTTCTTAAGGTACAAGAATTTTTATGAGTTTAAATTTAAAAAAAAAAAGCATGAAAACAATAGTAAAAATGTTGAATCACAAAACTAGAATAAAATTATTAATAACTAAATGGGAAGTACAACTTTTAAGCACAAACATGTTTCAGTGAATTTAGATAATTCAAATGAATTATCCTAATTATATCCTAATTCACATGTATTATTGTTATGTAAGAAATCATTACCATCTTCAATTACAGTAATGTAAGAAAATTTAAAAGTGATCAAATAAATATTAACTGCATGTATGTTTTTATTAATCAAATACAAATGCACAACAAAAAATTTAATAATAAAAAATACCATAAACTTTGCAGCTTTTTCATCAAATATTTCTAAAGTTGCTCTCTTTTCAAATAAAACATCTTCTTCACTACTCGAATCAGAATCAGTTTCAGATTCCTCAGTTTTACTTTCTGTTCCATAATTAACAACATCAGGAGTACTTTCAGAGGAAGTCTCCGATTCCTCTTTGAGTTTCAGGGTTGAACTTAATTCATCAGTAATTTGGTTTTCTACACAATCAAAAAAAATTATTCAAAATGAATAGCTTTCAGATGTTAAATTTAAAATAAAAATTATATAATTCAATTGTTAAACAGGAAAATAATACTTTCTAAGACCTAAGAACATGTAAAACAGATTTTATTTTGAACTATAATGTGTTATATGTTAAAATTATGATACAATTTATGCTAATCAAATTTACATATTAAAATGAGTAAAAACCAAATGTAATAGAAATTGAACAGGAAGAATATCTACATTAGAAATTTCTATTCACTTCAAATACTGAAATAATTAGCTTTCAATTAGTAAAATTCCATTAATTCCACATTTACCAATATATAATAGAACATTTTACATTTCAGTTTTCGTTAAACAATATTTTATCCAATTCCAAATGTAATGAATATAAATAATTCAAAACATTTATCAAAATAATTTAAAAATTAAAGCATAAATGTTCAGTATACAAAAATTAACAGGTAATTAATGAAAAAAATTATTTTAATATTCTAACTCAAATAATTTCTTAAAATTTTTTAACAGAAATAGATAGCAATTATTAGACAATTTATTTATGATTAAATCTAAAGTAAGATTTAAAATAGCTTACACGCTATTTTAAAAAAGAATAATTACAAGGTCACTAAATTGAAGTCACTCATTAAAATATCGTAGAAGTACATAATTATTAAAAATAACCTTGCACATTTAGTTTTAACATTTATTCACATAATTATATTACCCGAAGTATTTCTGGGTTGATTAACCAGTTGTTCTTTGCAGTTATTAAATACTTGTTTAAAATTATCCAGTGTTTCTTTAAGCTATAAAATAAGAAATATATATAATTATTAAGAAATTAATTAACTAATTCGACATATCGCAAAGATATATTGTAATATATTTTTAAGCACAGGTAAAGAACATTTGAAAATTAAATGGGTATAGTAAAAAATAGGTACAGTAAGTTCTCGTTAATATGGCAAGTTCTGGATAATGGCCATGTCATATTAGGAATTTTGCAATATTATCCTGCTTTAAAATAATTTTAAGAGGGATATCAAAGATAAACCACTAGATAAAAATTTAAGCAATTTAAATATGTACATATGCAAGAAATACTGTATTGAAATCAAAACTGTGTTGTGATAAACGATAGGCACAGTATTTGTCCCACCTGGAGGTGAAAGTCAACAAACACAAGAAATCCATATCAAATCAATGCAAATATGAAGGTTCAATTGTTGTCTGATTATGAAATGTGCCGAGTATTAAATACTGGAATAAAGTGAGATTACTGTATATTATAAAATATTACAGAAAATTAAATCAAGTTTATTTAACCAAAACATTTTTATTTTAAAAAAAATTTCTATGAATCAGTAAAAATAAAATTAAAAAAAAAAAAAATCTATAAATTTTATGGAAGATGAGTAAATTTTAACAATTTTGAAATAAAATACATATAAACCAATACAGAATTCAAATAATACTTACTTTAAAGCGGACTGCAAATTGTGAAGCTTCTCCATTAGGACTGTCAGAGAAATCCAATGCATTCCAACATAAAGCAGTATCACTAGTGGCCATAGGAGAGAGAGACATATCTTCGGAGATGCAATGATTGCATGCAACATTGTGCACCTGATCTCGTCTTAAAATGATACGAAATCGAACTAAGGGAAATTAAGTGCAAATAAATTATTACACAAAATACAGAATTTTTGATAAAATTATTTATACATAAAAGTATATTAAGAAAGATTAAACAATTTTTAACCACAAAAAGATTTGTTGCTTTAATGAAGACACTAATAAAATTACCTCAATCAATGGTGTAAATGAATAAACAACTGTAGTTATTGTTCTAAACTAAAGTATGCAACTAACAAATTTTTTTAAAAGTGAATAGATTAAAATATTAAATGAAAACTACATATGTCATAAAAACAAACAAGATTATTTGTAATGAATAAAAAATAATCACATAACTGTTGAAAAAAATAAGAGAATTCATAAAATACTCTAATAAAATATATCTAGGATTTGTAGTAGAAAAAGAAATATTTTAATAATAAAGCGATATTTATTAAATTAATAGAAATGAATTACCTCTGAGTTAATTTCAAATTAAACATTTAAATGCTACCAATTAATAATATAATTTGAAATATTTGGTAATGATCAAAGTTTTTCATTTTAATCTGAATTAAATTGAAAATTATTTTATGAAAAAAATAAAAATGATAATCTTTTATTCAAATATTTTCTAAACTGTAATGTAAAAAAAAAAAAAAAAAATTTATTTAAACTAATTTTTTTGCAAGAAATCTTGTCAATTTCATTGATTAGCAATAAATAAACAATGCAAAAAAAAAGAAAACAATGTCTTTTTTGCTCTGCCTATACATTAAAAATATATATATATATATATATATATATGTATATACAAATTGCATCGAAGTTCATTAGTTAGTATGATGTAATTAAAATATAGCTATCTTCGTTGTTAGATACTGGATGCCAGTGGCATTTAAAAACCAATAAAAGAAATGATACTATTTTTATTGGACAGTTTTATGAAACATTTTAACTGTTCATTGCTCAATTAATCATATGATTTTATTGACTCAAAATTATTTAATTACGATAAAATAATAAATATCCAAAAAGATTATTTAAATAAACAATTGAATTATTTTTGCTTTTTCTAAGTAATAGCAAAAAAAATAATAGCATATTAATCAAATAATGAATTAAATGGTTATAATATTGTATATGAACCCTTTTTTAATTAAGTAATTTTTTACTAGGGTGTACTATTTTTTGCATATCAAATCTTGGTTTCTATAACTAAAAAAAGTCGAGTTAATGGTTAATTAATTTTGATAATCAACTACATTTGCACCATAAGCCATTTTTAATGATACTTGAAGATTTACTGATAATTACATTAAGGATATCACTCCTTTTTTTTTTTATCGACTTTACATAAATGATATAAATAAGTGATATACATTAATTATAGAAAAAAATTTTAATAATAAAAATTTCTTCACTTTCTATTGTATAAAAATTATTCTATTACTAGTTTAATATAAGAAATAATTTAATTTTAAAAAACTATTTAAATTCTTTTTTTCATCAAATTAGTACCATTCTAGATCACATTTGCACTATACATAGTTGTTAGCCTAGATTTAAATTATTAAGAAATCAATTTTTATAGTCAACGTAATTTTAATATTCAAAACGAATATAACAAATGCAATAGCTATAATTAATTTAAATGGCATATAAGCTAACAAATAAGGTTCTGCAAAAAGTAAACACTTTCCAGAAGTTTCAATTCAATATAATAAACATTTTCTTAAATATATTAGAGGAATAATAATAAATTATCCAATTTATTTAAATTAAATGGTTTAGATATTATTTTCTCATATACAGCACTTTAGAAATTGCTCCTTATTTTTTTATTATATACATATCATTTTGTTTCTTTAACTAATGAATTAAAAATAAATCTGAGTCTGAGAAACCATTATACAGATTACAGCAACTATATTTCTGTTTGCACAACAAAACAAAACAAACCTTTAGCATTCTAATAGAAAAACTAATGAACTCACAATAATAATGTAATCTTTTTTAATAAAATAAATTTGTTGATTGATTTAAATAGAATGTAGTTAAATTTAGGTATTTTTTGGATGTGTTTAGGAAAATAATAGTGATATTTTAATTATTTCATGCAAATTGTATTAAAAAGAACCAATTACTGCTGAATTATATTTGGCACATATAATTATTTAATATCAAAAATACACTAATTTGATAATCAATTTAATTACAACAATGAGAATTTAACAAAACTGAATGTTTACAAACCTTTTTCTTTATGGCTTAAAATTTTGATATCACCCACACCTCTTTCTTTCCATTGTTTTGTATTTGAGTCATAGCGAAACAATTTGGCACGATGAACAAATATAGGTGTTTCATCCTCTTCTCCTGTTTTAACTTCAACCAGATCAGGTAAAGGAATTGCAGGTTCAAAATGAATATCTCCACTTTGAACAACTTCATCTTAAAAAATAATGATAATAAATTAGCATCCATTACTTATTTTCAAAATAGTTAATGAAAAGGTAACATTAGAAATGCCACATCTAAACAAACACAATCAAATAATACTAGATGTTTACATAATAAAAATCCCAATTAAAAAATGACATAATTACTTCTCATGTTAATGAAACGTGCAAATTAATTACTAGTATATGGTATTTTTTTTTTAATTGATCAGATTTTCATAAAATCTAACTTGAGAAGAGAAAAATAATACTTTACAGCTAATTAATAACATTAAAAAAAAATGGAAAGTTTTTTACAAATTTAACAATATAAAAAAATAGAATTGATCATTTCTAAGATATTTTGAAAGTCGCAGTGATATTTTTCAAAATTACTTACAAAAAAAGTAATGTAAGTGTTCTTAAATATACAGACAGATTCAACATTGTGAAGCTTTGTCAAAATTGTTACCAAATTTAATAAGACATCTTTCATAAAAATTATGCCTACATATATTATTTAACAAAATTATTCTGTAAATCATACTTTTATTCATCAATTTTTAATTTTAATTCAGGTTATTAACATGCATGCAGGATGTTTTAGCCTTAATGTTCTTATAAGCAACTCATACATTTTTGGTAAGCCTTGACCTATCCTCAAAAATTTATCAACACCTGCATATAATTTCAGTTTTCTAAAATCCATAAATTGTAAAAGTAAAGTTTTGAAATTATTTTTACACCACTGACCTTGAAAAATAGCTATTGTGTAGTAACAAATCACACAGAACAGTTATGAAATTAAAATATTATATTGATTGGTTTAGTTCATTGCTCTACTGTCATTTTGTGTGCACTTTGGGCAAATTAGACTGGGATCTAACGTGGATCCCAGACCATTAACAAAGATCCATGCCATCGGCAGGATTCGAACCTGAAACTTGTGGTACCAAAGGCCAGAATGCTAGTCAATTGGCCATCAGGCTCCAAATATCGTACTGTAGCTAATACAATATCAACTGAATAAAATAAACTCAGTCAGAATATTTATACAATATGCTACTTTATGGTAAATCATAAAAATGGGCAATACAGAAATCAAATATAAAGAAATCTTACAATAAAAGTTCTATCAATACTTCCCTTACAAATTAAAGAATAAAATTTGCACAAGGTTAAGAATTTTAAATTAAAATGGCAATCAATTGGATTTACTAATGTATAAAGAAATGAAGATTTTATGCACTCTTTTTGATTAAAAAGGTAAATATTAATAAAATGATAATAATGTTTATAATTTTTTTATTATTAATAATTAATTCTTACATAATTATTAACCCAGCCCATTCTCAACCAATGATACAGTTTAAAAACAACCAATTTTATAAATGTATAATACATAATAAATTCACGAATCTTCGTATTATACATGAATGATTTTTAAGATTCTTGATTAAAATACATTTAAATGTTTAGAAAAATTTATAATAGCTCTTTTTGTCTATAATTCGTTTTAAAAAAAAAAAAAGTTGACTTGTCCTATAAATTTATGAACTTTTTTGAAAATTCGTACAAATAAACATAGCTTCGTTAAAAATAGCTCTCTTACTTTGAAAATAATACTTTTAAATAAAATTAAAATTATTGGTAACATCACTTCTATTAAAAAACAGAAACAACATTCTATGTTTTTAACAGAAAATGCTTAAAGAACTTTGCATAAACTCTCCTTTTCTAGTATTTTTCGTAATAAAAAAAATTGTTCTTCACATTCTGCATTGTTATGGAATTATGAGAAATATCGAAAACATCTCAAATTCTTCAAGGAATTTCTTTAGCACTACCGATATCACACAAAAGAAAAGTTTGTCCGTCAGATCTTTACAAACATTTTATTTGAAGACGTTCATTAAACTTATCCTAAGCATTGTCATCAAAGTGGAGACCGAATGAAACTGTATGTCATGGAATAGTTTGAATAAAAATATCAATGTTTGAGGTCAATTTATGTTAATTAGATCACAGTGAACCATTCAATCCTATCCTAGTTGAATAATTTAGAAAATTTCATCTTCCATATCAATAAAACAGAAGAGAAAATTAAAATAAGGAAAGCTTCTGCAAAGCATGGTAGAGTTAACAACTATGCACTCAAAAACAATGCTGGAATTTGTCTTTATTTTAGAAAGTTTAAAGACCATTAAAAGCAATACATAATTAAAATGTTTTTAATGTAATCGGATATATGTTTATACTAAAGAAGCTGTTTTTGAAAACAAAATAGAAAATTATGCTTATCTCATGAAAAGCATTAATATTAATTCTTAAATACTGAGCACTGTGTTTAACATTTATCAACAAAAGATGAAAAAAATTTTATTTCTTTAATCTGGACATCAAGTGAAAATAAATTTAAAAAATTGAGAATCAAATTATAATGATTATTAATTTATAATAATTTTGAACATGTAATTAAATTATTTAGAAAAGAAAGTTTCATTATCATTGAAATTTTTGAATTACTTATTCAAATTTTCAGAAACTGTGCATAAAAAAATTTAAATATTCTCTGCAACTTTTACGAATAAAATTGCAATATAAAAGTTGAAGAAAAAAAGTGCCACATGGTTTGCTTAATAAATTGCATATTGCCATGGGCTACGGAAATCACAGTAATTTCTTTAGCTTTATTTATTTCAAAAATGGACGTGTAAACAATTTCATAAAAGATGGATGTATTTTCAGTATATGTAACTTGAAAATTTTGGAAAGTCTACATAAAATTTTCGGTTTCAACAACTGATAAACTATTATATCACTTACCAGTTTCCTCGCCTGTGGTATTTAAATTAGAAAAAACTGGTGCACCAGCATCAGCAAATATATTTTTGCTTGAAGGAGATGATTTTGTCAAGCTGTCAGAACTTGCTTTACTAGCTAATTCAGCAAAGGAAAAGGAAGCAAACTTGGAAGTGCTAAATGGTACATTGGTGTTTGGGCTTGTGGCAGGCAGCTCTAGTGATTGTTCAACAGTAGCAGGTATTGTGGGTTCATCAGCTGAAGAACCTAAAAAGTGGATGTAATAGTTAAATTTACTCATGATTATATATCTTATAGGTATTAATAGTAATATTAAAAGTATTTATCTTCGCCTTAAAATATATTCTTTTAAAAAAAATGAGAAATTAGATTACCTTTTTACGAGGAGGAATTTCATTCCTGCAACCTATACATCCAGCACAAGGAGGTTTTTTATCATATAAATAAAAATTCTTTGGCAGTTTTAGTTCTGCAGCCTTAGCAATTTGATCTTTGGAAGCAGTAGCTTCATAAATAACTTCAATATCTAGAAGGATAAATTTAATTTCTTAAAAGAATAAGTAAAGCACTTTACCAAATGGCAGCACTTCTATTAATTTCAAAAGTTTATCAAAATTTATGTACCATTTAAATTTTTTTTTTTTATCTTGAAAAATAATCAAGATATATTTGGCTATGTAATAATATTAATACAAAAATAAAATCTATAAGATGCCCACCCAGTGCCGACTTAATTAAAATCCAGTTTTTGTCATATTATAGTCTACAAATTAGCTGTGTCAAATAGCACAAATGGACTCAACCATGTGTTTATCTACTACTATTTATGACTATTACTTTACAAACACTTTGCCTTCTACATATCACAAAAAGAAATTTATATATATGGTTCCTAGTGAAGAAGAGGAACTGAATTTTTCATACAGCTGAAGTAACAATCTTTCGGAGAACATCATGGGTGATCCCTAATCATGAACTCTATGAAATAGAAAGGATGAAGCACTATGGTGTCTTTGGAGAATTCTTTTCACATTTCAGTGTAGCATGGGAATTCCCCATGCTCTAAAATCTCCAATTTTACTCATTAATTATATGTGGATCCAATTGCTAAACAAGTTTATCCTTCCTGAAGTATCATTCCAAAACCATCCTCCTGTAGCCATGTTTAAAAATCCACACAAAAATACCAATTTTGGTTTGTCAGTGGTTTTTAATACCTGTATTATGTAAAATTTGAGATACTTATATAATAGACATCACACTATGGCTTGTAGTATGTTAAATTTTCTGGTGACAAATACATCGATTAGTGAATCATTTACATTTGAATAAAAAATATAAGTATAATTTTTTAAATATAATGGAAATTCTTAAATACAATATAACAGATTACTAGTTATCTACATCAGCCATGTATAACAAAAGCCATTGCCTTTAATTACATATATAATATAGCCATAAAATATAAATTTGTGAAGTCTGTCGAAATTAGTTTACATGGCTTTCTAGCCTTTTTATTTAATATGCTCCCATAAGTTCATGCTGTTTATATTTTCTTGTCATTCAGAGAATTTTCTCTTTGTGCAACCTTATTTTATTGTTTTCTCACTATTAACAAAGTGATATGGATATTTCTAAAGTTGGCAGTTTCCTTGAACTCTCAATTCAAGCATTAATTTTTGAATCTATTCTATGGATTTTGATCAGTTTATGGAATACAATATCCAAGGCCCGGCATGCGTGTCCAGCAGCATCTTCATATTCACAACATATTCTCTAAATGGTGAAGGCAAATTTCCAGAAAATACAATATTTGTTATGCCTTTTTATATTTTTGTTTTAGATAATCATTCTCAATTGGATTTTCAGGAATTATAAGGTATGTGCGTATTAAAAAAATCATTGTTAGTATTTAAAAGTGAGATCAGGTTCAATTTCTTTTCCCTTCTTGACCATTTTCCCTAATTTTTAAAAGAATTTCTGCTCAGTAATGATAAAATATACCCTTTTGAAAAGATTTCAGTACTTATTCATTGTCATTAATCAGCTGAATATTTTCTAAGCTAGAAATTTGCCAAGCAAAAAAAATAAATTTCAGGCAGACATATTGAGTTGCTTTCAGAGTTTAAGTATTGAAAATTTGAAAAACTTATCAAAAACTGAAAATGATAAATTGTACTTACCTGGATCAACAAAACACTTTCTGGAGCTGAAATATAGTAAAAATAGAAATATTAGGTTATTGGTTATTCGTTCAAATTGGATTAATAAGAAACAAAGTTAAACTGACTTAAATCGTAGACAATTAGAATGCATATTTTCAAACACATGTATATTTAAACAAAAATATTTAATATTTCAATTTATTATAAAATATTATATTTTTTAGTGTTCAACCATTGAATTATACATCACATCATATTAAAATCAAATTATAGCAAATCTATTATATAAATTGCACTTACCAAGATCAACAACACTTTCTAAACATAAATATAAGTAAAATTACAAACATTCAATTCTTAAACATTTGTTTTTATCGGATAAACTGACAAAAATTGTAGATAATTACAATAAATTTTTCTTAAACTCACGAAAGTTTAATCAACTCAAAAATATTTTATATTTTTAATCAATTGTAAAATATTTCAAATTTCTTTCAATCATTGAAATCACACATCAAAATCAAATTATGATAAATTTATTATAAACTGAACTTACCAGGAACAACAGAACTTTCTGAACCTGAAATAGAAATATTAGTTTTTACACATTGCTTTTATTTATCTGATAAAAATAACAATTCAACTAAAATATTTATAGATCAATAAAAATATTTTTAAATATAAAAATATTCAAACTAAAAAGATATTCTATATTTCAATTTAATGTAAAATATTTTATATCTTAGTTCAACCACCGAATCACATTGCTTTTATTTATCTGATAAAAATATTCAAAAAACTAAAAAAGATATTTTATATTTCAATTTATTATAAAATATTTCATATCTTAGGTCAACCACTGAATCACATTAAATGTTAAATTATGTCAATACCTAGTCAAATAATGAGTTTAAAGAACCCAATTTATAATGTTACAATTGCCTAATTTTTAATGATAGGACAGACATGTACTTATTACAAAAAAATTCATCAATGATTAAGGTGTAAACATAAGAAGTAATATACACATTAAAGTACATAAACTTTAAAGCATATAATTTATTATTTCTTTTTTTTTTTTTTTTTGCAATACCTTTTAAAAAAATGATATTTAACTACAATAACTTGCCAATAAGCATTGATCAACAGTTGGCAGATAATTTTGAAAACTGTCCCATATGGACTATTGCTAATCTGATTTGAATTTATATTATAACTAAGAAGTTAAATAGCTAAAAGAATTAAGTTTTCAGAAAATTGGTTGAAATTTCAAGCACTTTTATACAACATAAGTATATTCATAAACTCCCATGGCATAGTGGTTAAAAGCATAAACTAGCAATCTGAAATATACAAATTGTGCTTTTCATTGGGTTTCTTTCATTTTTTTTTTTACATATTTTCTTTCTCTTCCATCACATTTGAGCCTGAATGGCGAGTGGCTGGCGCTCTGGCACTCGATACCACAGATTTTGGGTTCGGAGTCGGCGGTGCCGTGGATGTTTGTAGTGATTCGGAATCCACTTTTAAATTGTAGGTCCCAGTCTGTTAAGCCCTCATGTGCAGGAGATGACAATAGAGCGACAAGCCAAAAAATTCCATCATGCACATTACACTACAATTATATACATTTTATCTGCTGGAAATATTTTATATTTTTATTTTCTTATGAAAAGCTTTGTTAAACATTAAAATTTTTATTGTAGCCTAATTTTTCCGTACACAAGTTTTTTTTTTTTTTTTTGAAGAAATGATTGTAACAGTTGGAATAAAACAATTACATTCTGTTAGAAGAGAATTTTATTTGGGTTAGGTGCAGAATATTCTGATGTACAAAAAATTTAATTACAATTCTCTTTTTGGAATGATTTAAATGCAAGGAATTGCAGAATTAACAAAGACAAATAAGGAACGAAAGGAAACAGAACAAAAAATAAAGAAGAAATAATAATTGAGCTAAGGAACAATAAAATGTTTAATAAGAAAGAGCTTAGTCGATACAATTTATATTTCCAGTGAAAAAGAAAAACAATTTTCATAAATATGAATAACGATTAGGTTCCAGTCACGTATTAAAATTTTAAGTAAATTTAATTTACTGAAAATTTTTAACCTTTAAGAATTTAAAAACTTGGTTCTTGGTCTGTGTCTATTTACTATAAAATATCAGCCTAGATCTTGAAATACATTGTGCTCACAATAGTTTCCAATCAAATAGTTAAATTTAGATATACTAATACTGATCATAAATTCCATAACGGATATACTGAATTTAATTTTAATGTGTACTTTCTTCTCCTACAATCTAAAAATAAATTACCTATCTCTGAAATTCAATTTTACTCTGCATAATTTCTAAAAAATGTATGCATTTGGAAAAATATATTTTCTCATACACAATATATGTGTGTTTCTAGTAAAAATACTCATTAATTGTGTTATATTATTTATGAATATAATAAAATTAAAAAAAAAAAAAAAGAAAAGAAAGACTTATTCTGTTTAATTTCTGCTTGAGGAACAATGTGTTTTTTTTATTTAACATAACAAGTGTTTAAAATTTTCAAACTTGCTTTTTTTTTTTTTTTTTTTTTTACTGAAAGGTAGGTCATACTACACTGCCTGTCCACTTAACATCCTAGTAATGACCTATACATAATACAACTTTCTAACAAACCAGTGACCGACAGTTTATGATTTCTCATTGGAAGTAGTAATTTATTACAAAAAGAATCATAGTTTGTTAAAAATATGTTGGTAATTAAAAACAATCAACTACAATAAAATATGAAGAGAACAGGGTACTTACCAAATTTAAAAGTCTGACCAAAAATGGACTCCTCAGTAAATGAAAAATTAACTGCTTTGGAACTATTTTCAGAGTTAAAATCACTTGATGGTCCAAATACAGATTTTACAGAAATTCCAAATTGACTTGAAAGAGCACCAAAGCCAAAACCTGGTGTTACAGTAGAAGTAGTGGGTGTATCCACTTTAAAAGAAAATGAAGATGCTGCTTTACTCACAACTTCAGAAGATACAAATTCAGAAAAAACTGGCTGCAATTCTTCTAACTTTTTTAAAGTATCATCAATAGCTTTTTTGAATTCTTCTGCTAATTCATTGGTTTTAAATCGTATGGCAAATAATTCAGGAGAAGGTTCACTTTCTGAAAAATCAGTGGCAGTCCAAGTCCATGATTTATCACCACGAATACTAAACTTCAAATCTTTGGTAAGATTGTGATTTAGACAAACTTTTAGAACCTAAATAAAAATATTGAACATACTAAATCAATATCTAATATAAGTACATCAAGAAAATCAGATATTGATAAAGATAGAAGATATTGAGAAAAAGAAAATAACATATATTAATATTTAACACTAATTCATTGGAATAACTGCAGTACAATGTATAAATGATTTTTTATTGCATAAAAATGTCACTGTTATAAAAAAAAAAAAAAAAAAATAGATTATAGCAATGAATTATGGTTTGATTGGCTAATTTTGGTAAATACAATGGGACAATCACTTGAATGTTAGTCTTCAAGGAAAAATTAAATCACCATACAAATGCATTTACATGTATTAATTAATTTTTTTAATATAATTAAATAGCATGATACTTCATAGAAAGATTTTTAAAATGTACAGTCAATTCATACATCATTTCAGTTTTAAATTTTTTCTATTTTATTCATATAAAACAATAGAATGTGCAATAAGTAATTTTTCAAATCTAGGCATACATATACAATTAAGCTACAACAAAACAAATTCATACTTGTTCACGTCTCATTAGAAAGCGTGCTTTTCTTGTTTTATTATCAAATAATATTTTAATGTCTCCAACACCTCTTTCTTTCCATTCACCAGATGAAAAACGAAACAATTTAGCTCTATTACAATAAAGCACATTTTCATCTTCTTCTCCAGTTTTAACATCTACCTAATTAATACAAAAAAAAAAAAAAATACATATTATCAAATGAAAGGGAAAAAATCAGAATTTTTTCCCAGAAAATATCAACCAAATTTTATTTACATTTTAACGGTTTTTTTTTTAAGGTAGATCCCTCATAAAATATCAAAACTTGCTTTTAAAATAACTATCACAAACAAATTAACTTATTTCAAATTAAAATTTCTGGTGAACAACAAAATAAACTTAGCATTACAATATGAAATACTTAAATTTTGTTATTTATTCATCTGACAGATTGATTTCTATAACGCCCCAAACAATGTTGGACATTTCCAATTTTAATAACAAATATTAAGAAAGTTTTTATTCCAAGAACATAACAGTTGCATTCATTTTAATATCCTCATTATTTTTGCTATGGCTTCATATAAAACAAAATTATTCTATACCAATTTTCTATTATATTTGTAAATCAAATTTATAAAATATTAAAAACATACAAATTAAAAATTTACCTGAAAAATAAAAAAATTAATACTACAACAAATTCAAAAATAATCATGAATTATTATCTCACATTAATCTTTAAATCAAAGCAAATAAAATCTTAAATAGTTTGAAATTTTTTTTTTAATTTATTTTATTTATAGAATAAGTTTTTAATTCCGTTTAAATTAAAAAATTTAATAAAATTTTGGTTCCTGTAAATAAGAAAGTAAAATGTAATGATGTAAAAATGAATGTACCTATAAAAATTGAATTTTATTGGACTAAAAATTAAAGCAACTTACTTTAGGGGGTAACGGAATGGCTGGTTGAAAATAAATGTTATCGGCATCAAAATCACTTTCATCATCATCAGCATCTGATGGAGCAGCAGGTGATCGAGGAGATTTTGGTGTTTTCACTGGGCTACGGGGCCGAACGCCAGTGAAGCTAAATTCATACTTTTGTGGACTACCAAACTGAAATCCAACTGATTCTGAATCAGTCTTTTGTACAGATGTATCAGAACCAAATGTAAATGGAGATGACAAATTTTTGAATATAGAAGATGAAGATTTATTAGATCCATTATTTTTTTCACCAAGAGTATTTTGGGTTATTCCTCCAAATATGGATGTAATATTATTAGCAGGAAGAGAAGGTTTAAAGCCAATAGATTCATTTTCCTTATCGGTAATTGTAGATTGTCCAAATGTAAAAGTTGTGGGTTGAGTTACTGGTCTAACACCAAAAACAAATTCACTAGAATTTCCGAACTGAAAAGTTGAAGTGGCAGTATTTGATGAACCAAATTTAAAGTTTCCAAATATGCTTGAAGATTCTTTAGTAGAAGGAGCAGAAGATCCATTTTTTGGTGTTCCACAAGAGTTACATTTGGTTTTGTCTGAACTATTACGGATCTTACAAGATTGGCATTCCCAAGATCCAAGACCCAATATGTCAGAAAATGTTTGATCTTTTTTTTCTGTAATTAAAGATTTTTGAATATTTTGTTTAACACTTTGGTCTAGTTTTGGATTATAAGGATTAAGAGATTCACAGGACGCACAATTATGATCAGATGCCTTATTTCTGACATAGCATTTTTTACATTCCCAAGAACCAATAGGGGGTTTAAAAATTTCTGATAGAGGTTTCTGATTTGAACTTTCTGGTTGTGTAGACATAACCATTGTACTATCAGCTTTAGGTGATTTGCAATAAATGCAAGAAGATTCATTCATATTTGATTTCTGACATTTTGAACAATTCCATGAATTAACTGCTGGCTTTAAAAGTTGATCAAAGGCTGTACTATTCCCAGCACATTTATCAGATGGTGGCAACTTCTCAGAAACAAGAGATTTTAATGAATTCTGGCATTTTTCAAATATATTAAAGAAATTCTGTGCAATATCAGAATTCTTAAATTTAGCAGCAAATTGTTCTTCTGTTAAATCTCCATCAGAATAATCTTTAGCAAACCACACCCAAGCTTTATCGCACTTTGACAATGGAGTTAATTTCATTTCAGGAAGAATGTTATGATTGGCACAAATTTTAAGCACTTGATCTCTTCGCATCAAAATGCGATATTTTTGGTTTTCTTCCAAATAAAGTATTTTCAACATACCAGTTCCACGTTCTTTCCATTCTTTCAAAGTTGAATCATAACGAAAAAGCTTTGCTCTCTCTTCAAATAGCACTTCTTCCTTTTCTTCACCAGTTTTAATCTCAACAAGAGCAGGTAAAGGAACTACAGGTTTAAATTCGACTGTAGGTTCAAATTCTTCTGGGCTACCATCATTAGACAACTTGCTAGCATCAAATACTTCAGGATTAGTAACAGTTGAAATTTTTGATTCAGTAGAGGCTGGATTAGCAATTTTAGATCCTTCTTTAGTTTCAAATGTGTACGCTGGGGTTAAATTTTGAACAAGGGCTTGCATTTTTGAAAGACTGTTTTCATTGTTAGATGAACTTATAGTAGTTGATTGAATATTTGTCGAAGATGTGACTGGCGAAAAAGGTTTTGAAAAAGCATTTCCAAATACATCTTTTTTTCCATCAGTAGCTATCACAGTTCTTACATCTCCCGACAAATGAATAGCCATAGAAGAGGTAGTAGGAGTTTTAGCAAAGGAAAAACTCGAGAATGGACTAGAAGTTGAATTGACTTTAGTGACTTGTGGTCCATTTTTAGCTTTGGTAGAAACAACTAATATTTCTCTGTCTTTAGGTTCAGGGCTTTTAGTATCACGAATAGTGGGAGAAGATGAAAATGTAAAACCACCAAAAATATTTTTAGGAGGGTTGGAAGATGTTGATACTGTAGTCTTTTCATTACTATCAAATTTAAAACCTCCTCCAAAATTAAATGCGAGAGGTTTATCTTGTGTCAGTTTGCTAATACTAACAGAATCTGTAGTAGGTAACGTAGTTGAGGCAATACTTAAATTTGAACTAATTGTGGTCTGTGAATTAGGATTCTTTGATTCACATGCAGCACAAAATAATTTATCAGCTCCATTATTTACATAACAAGTAGGGCAGTTCCATGATCCTGCTTTAGGTAGATATTTAGCCCCAAAAGGTTCTGGTATAGCAGAAACAACAGGTTTAACAAGATTTGAACTACTAGAATTCTTTGCTCTATAGTCTTTTGATATATTAATTGCTTTGACAAAAGCAGATTTGAATCCAATGGCAAGTTCTGCAGTTTTAAAACGAATGCAAAAATGTTCTGGTTTTAACTCTTCATCTGCAAAATCTTGAGCTACCCAAGTCCATGCACGATCAGAATTTTTTAAAGGAAGTATTTCCATATCTGGAGTAATGTAATGATTAGCGCAAACTTTTAAAACCTGTTAAATGAATATATAATAAAGCATAAGCATTTCATAATTCAAAATATATTTTTAAAACAAAATTTCATTTTAAATATTTATTATAAAATAAGTATTACAATATTAATTTTTAAAAGAAATTTTAAATGAAAATTTCGTTTAAAAATCGGAAAACTACAAAAAAAGGCAATCGGCACCCATTTCAACTAACTTTTTATAACACTACAAAATATATTTTTATTTCATTTAATTGTAACTCAATTTGTAAATATTCAATATTTTATGACCAAGAATAAATTATTGCTAAAAAAAATTAAATTAATGATACTTTAAGTTTAAAAAATTAAATATACTAAACAAATTTAAATAACATAACATCACAAAATTATTCAAATTATTTAATAATCAACATTTTCTGCTTTTGAGAAATAAATATTTCTTTTGTGAATCGATTCACGCTCCCAAAGAATAATAGTTATTGTTTTATCAATTTATTCTTTTTGATCCTCTTGAAATGTTAGATATTTGCTTAGCTGAAATAATTTGAGATAAAAGAATCTCTTATGAATAGGAAAGAGGGTAAATAAATGGTCTTTTTATTTGCAAATTGACAAAATTGCTGTAGTTCAATAATTAAAAATTATAAAATCCATTTAATACTTCTTTTATTCACAGTTTACATCAATACATTCTATATAATGCTTGGTTTATTGTTATATTATGTATGGTTCAATAATTTATATCAACTTTAAATGTAATTAAGAAAAATATCAATCATATTGTCAATTACTTTGAAGACACAAATATTACAATGTTTAGTATAATTGAAACTGTGTTTATATAAAAGCCTTAATTTCAGTACAAAAAATGTTTTTGTAGTATTACTGATGTAAAAATGATCGGCCATTGTTTTTTAATGCCAAGACATTAAAATGACATAAGAAACACATTAAAAGCTATATACCGTAAAATTCAAGGATACTTACTTGCTCTCTCCTCATCAGAAGACGAACTCTTCCACTTGAATTATGATGTAAAATTTTAACTATGCCTAAACCACGTTCCTTCCATTCTTGGTCTACAAACCTGTACAACTTGGCACGATCTTCAAACAGAACCTTAAAAAAAATAAATAAATAAAAATTAAGTGTTTAGTTCAAAAATATTTCTCCGAATGTTTAATGTCTATGTTAAACAGTCCTTCAAATTATATAGGAAACCCATTACAGTAATTACATTTCTGAAATTACATGTTAAATACTGTTTTCTGCCCAGCTCCACTCAACTGTAAAATAAACTAACAGCACAAAAAACAAGGGTCAAATTTCCTGGAGAAATATGATCTCTCGTCACCATTTTCTATAAAGAGCCTCTTATGTGAAGGTATGATGCTTGATCATGATAGACAAGGAGAAGTGCTCAGAAAGAATATTAGTGGAATAAGAAAGAAAGATAAAAAGCTGCCTAACTGCAGAACTCTAACATTTGTGGCCACTTCAGGAGAGATTATATAGAAATTAGGCAGTAAGATGAATCATTGTTTCAAATCAAAAAAAAATTTTTAAAAATTTTCAGAAAAAAATCATGTTTTACATCATTACAAAAATAAACAAATCATAGAAATAAATACTTCTACTTTTAAACTTTAGGAAGTATTTATTGACGCCAGTTTAGATAATGTAAAACAAGAAAATCAAAATTTTTAAGTGATCTTAAAATTTCTTAATACAACAATTTTTTATTTAAACAATAAAATGAAAAAAAAATTGAGATAAGATAACTACATTCCAAGAGCAATTTTTGTTCAATTCTAGAAGTTGTGTAAATCTCATAAATTTAATAATATATTTATTTATTATACTAAACACTTAAAAGCAATATAATTTTTTTAATTTAAAAATTCCAGAAATTTCAACACCAGAATACATGTTTATTTGCTTCATTTTATATTTAATTACCACAACTATACTATATTTATTACATACATTTTTAAGCTCCAAAATTTACTACTTTAATAATGTTTACAAGATTCTTTTAACATTAATTGAAAAGAAAAGTGGAATGAACATTTTAATATATTCCTGTGTATCAATCAGATTATTTAACTATAACTACGCAAATGAAAGTTTTTCCTATGTTTATTTTCACCATGATTCTTACAAAACTTAACATGATTCAAAGAGTGAAGATAATTTAAGTTAGGTAAACCAATTTTTTTTTTTTTTTTTAATCTAGTTTATACTGCTTTCTAAATCAGTTTTCTAGTCTTATAACAAAAATAATAATAAAAAAATTTTAATACTCTTTCAGCTAATAAAATTTTTACATCAGTAATCTTATCACAACAGTCTACTAAAATATTTTTTAATATACATAAAGAATAAAATTTAAATTTTTTTCACATACATGATATACTTAGAATCATGATAACTTAGTACATAAATATGTGCAAACAGCTTATTTTATAATAAAATATTTCAATCATAGGTAAAAAAGTTCTTTAAAAGGATTTTACTTTTTACAACATTACAAATTTTCCTGATTGATACTCGCTAGAAAACTCAGATTTTTAAATTTAAAATGATAAAATTACACTTACTTCTTCGTTTTCTTCCCCTGTTTCTACAACAATTTCAGCTGGCAGAGGAATTAAAGGTTTGAAATCACCCATAACTTCTTTCTCCAAATCTCCATCAATATCAGAAGTGCCAGCATTTTCACTATCACACCTAGAACGCTCTTGTATAGAAATTTCTGGAGTTTTAGAAACATTGGTAAAGATTGAAAAATTACTAGCAGCTTGAGAAGTTGGAGTTGACTGTTGAATCTGACTAATTTGACTAGGTGCAGGAGGTGTTTTTGTAAGTAAATTCTTCAGTGTAGATTGAGATGTTGCTGGAGTAGAACTGGGTACTGTTATAGGGATCATTTGAGAAAATACATTTGATGATGCAGTAATAGGAGTTGGAGTGGAAAGTGGTATTTGAAAAGCATGAGGAACTCCAACAGGTTTTGGCCAAGGACTTGGCATAGATAAGGAAGTACTAGGAGGTGGTATCACAGGTTGAGAAGGATGTAGACTAACAGGAGGAGGTGGCAGTGGAGGCAATGGTACACCTTGAGATAAACTGGCAACACTACTCATAATAGGAGGTGGAGGTTTGCCAACCTGTGAAGCAACATGGAAATGAAATTGAGGTAATTGTTGTCCTTCACTAAAAGGAAGACCTTGACCAGGAGTATGATAATATGGAGGTCTTTCTGCCATGGGAGCAGGAGGAAGAACGGCATGAGCTGGATACTGATAATTATAATGATTCAGAGCAGGAGGTGGGCCAGGTGGAATAGCAGGAGACATAACATAGTTCAGAGGACCAGCAGCTTCATGGACCATTCGTGAGGATGGATTATAACCATAACCAGAACTTCTATAGTCTTCATTACTTTCCTCAGTATAAAATTCTAAAAGACTGCTTGGATCGTAATCAGCATAATCTTCTTCCTCTTTAGAATATGCAACTTTTCTAGCTGAACTTTTGGGTGGCTCTTTGCAACAGAAATCTTCAATTCTTCCAGAGATCTCTAAACACATGAAAGTAAACTCATTAAACAGTAAAAATATTCATCTTTCATAAATATAAAATATTTCAAAGGCAAAAATAAAAATTCCTTTCTTTTATATAGAGAGCAGTATTAAATAGTTTCAGGCATGCCAACATTCAGGTAACAAAAAAAGAAGCAGTAGTGATTTTAAAATTTAATATAGTTACTTTCTTGAAGCAAGACTAAATGTACAACATTATTTTATATGAAATGCCTGATTCATAACTGCAAGAAAATTAATCATCAGTGTTTTGAAAATATGTTTTAATACAATTATATCAAAACTGTCATACATAATTTTGAAAATTGAACATTCTTTTGTAAACTAGGATGATAACATCATTATAAACTTTAAAACAAAAATAAAAAAAAATTATAATTAGAAAATAAAATTATAATTTTCAGCATGATTAATGACAGAAAAAAATTCTATAAGGGATTATTAAACAAATATGCAGCTTTTTAAAATTATATAACAACTTTCTAGAAAAAGTTTGCTTATAACAATGCAAACCATGTTTTGAATAATTACAATTCTGTATTATTAATGATTTACTGCCTAAATTGTAATTTCATTTTGATTTTTTTTTTTCCCATATATTTTATGAATACTCATTCAAATTTCCAAAAAATATTATGTTTAACATTAGCTTTGGCTGCATTTTATACTTTACTGCCATGTCATGGTTTTCAAGAGTTTTAATTGTATACCAAATTATGTCTTCTCTATCCCATTTCCTCATTTAGTTTATCAATCTAATACAATGCAAACTCAGATTTTACTGCATATATCTTATCTTTGTTTTTAATTTTTATTGACATTTTTACCAAATTTCATAAAGTTAAAATTTTGTTTCACATTGTACTGATATCTGCATGTATGAGATTTGACTTGGTTTGTATGGTCAATGGAAAAGTCAGTTTTAGCCAAATTGTACTAAACAAATTGAAATTGACAATAAAAGCGACTAATTAAAAAAAAAATCAAAAATCTATGGTTAAAAATAATTTGATAAAAGCTTTTTTTATACAACTTACTTAATCACAAGTCGCTCAATTATAATTTAATTCAAATTAAAATAAAACACATTAATCAAAGACCACACATGCCACCTCATCATTAGCAGAACTTTCCACATAGATACTGATTCAAAGTACAAGTTTGAATCTGAATCTAATGGCTTCTTAGATCTATTCCTGCTCACTAGGGTTTCCTTGGAATTTTTTTAAAGATATCAGTTGCTTTAATTTCTTGGTTGACAAATAATTTGAACTTAGCTTGACTTTATGAATGAATTCCATTTTCCAAAGATTCATTACTAGTGCAAAAACATGATGCAGAAGTTCATGGTTCAGATATTAACAGGAGTAATAGAGTCAAAATGCTTGTGTTTTGAAGATAGTGGTTTCAGTTTTTGTAATGGTAGGAAACAAAACATTAATTATTTTACTATCGATCTTTACAAAAATTTAACAAGTAGAAATATTACACTATTTGTAAATATTGTTTTTATTTTTATTTTTTTCTATATTATACCAGCAAATGATGATGCATGTTGAGATGCTGGCTTTCTGGCCTCAGGTTTCTTATAATTATTTCCTGTATTTTTTTCAAAGCAGCTTTTAGAGTTTGATAGATGGGTTCATAGTAATTGGAACATTTAGATTCTGATTTACAATCTATGTACAAATGACTGAGTGTTGCACAATTAGAACAGATTGTCTTTCTATAGCAAGCAGGGGTATCCATATCACTGCAATTAAAACAAATAAGATGTTTCATGGTTAGAATTTTATATCCTATTTTAATTGTTACTTTTCAAATTGATGAAACATCTCGGTTTCATAATTCTTTGATTTCGGGATAGTAAGTAAATCAATTTTAAATATAACTTCTTCATCACTGAAGTTCAATGTTTTATGTAAACCAATACAAATTCGAAATTTAAAAATTTTTCATCTTAAAAAACTTTTGACAATGTATGGAATTTCATTTCAAATAAAAGCCACTGGATGTAATTTTTTTTGTTAGATTTCAAATTTCCATCAATAAATAATAATCCTTTTCATACTACAGAATGTGAAGAAATAGCAAGTTTAATTTCCTCAATAATTCCATATGTTAATCTTCCAAACAATAACTAATAAATTCTTGCTGAAATAGGTTTTTCTGAATGTTCATTATAACCAAGGTTATCTAAGAATGTGATAAGCTACAGAGAACTGAAGTTATGGCCAAAGCATGAGCTATTAACTTGAAAACTCATGAAATGGAAAAATAAATCCTAGTATGATATATTGCAATGAAAGAAAGCAAAATCCTGTAATGATGCTGGTAATGGCCAATATGATCAAGAATCACCTCCATAGACAACTTTCAACATTGGTGAGATTCCTATATGAGCAACATTAACAAGATTTCATTTGCAAAGAATTGATAACTACCAGTTGATTTGTATCCTGGCCACTACTTGATGTACTGCCTGTCTACCAGAAGCAGAAGCCAAAGAGGTATGTAGCTCACATGGAGCTGTAACTCCACTGGAGTCAATTGCCATGATTGTATTTCTTGAAACGAGTAGCCATGCACAGATAGAAGGTGTAATAAAATTGACACTAAGCTAGAGCTTAGTCTACATAGAGATAGCAACCCTGTTTGCTGCCATGTGCAATGTTAAAGTCATTATTGCAAACCTAACAATAAACATAATTATTTGAAATTTTTGATTTCTTAAAAACTTTCATACTTTGCTATATTCTTTTTATATACTATCGCTGTATTTTATGTAAAAGCAAAAACATCAACAAGTATTCAGATCAATTGATGTAAACACTAAAATACAGATTAGATAGTTTTTAAATTGAATTACTGAGATCAATACCAGAAGAAGCCTACAAATTAAGTAACTTTGAACAACCAAGTTGTTCGCTTGAGCATGTTTTATTATATATATAGGATCAATGTTATTACTAGCAAGTGTTAAGGTAGCATCAAATAGGTTGGGTGCACTTTATTTATGTGCAGCAAGCTTGCCATGTATCTAAAGTGAAGATTGACTAAAGACTACATTGAAGAGATTGAGAAGATTGACTAAAGACTACACTGAAGAAATTGACTAAAGACTGCGATTGACTAAAGACTGCATTGAAGCGATTGACTAAAGACTGCATTGAAGCGATTGACTAAAGACTGCATTGAAGCGATTGACTAAAGACTGCATTGAAGCGATTGAGAAGATTGACTATCTACACTGAAGATATATTTTAAGAAAATGATTCTTAAATACATGGCAATGAGGTTTCTATTAATTTTTTAAGTTATTTTTATTCTTCCCACTTAGCCAAAAAGAAATATCATAAAATTAAATTGTCATTTTATAAAACAATATGACTGCAAAGTAATAAATTGTCTGAAATTTTCTAGATTCGGTTTTCCTGAAAAACTCAAAATAATCCAAAACACTTAGCATTGCTATAGTTCTATAATTATTTAGTTATTTTGCCAGAAATCAATACTTTCCATTTTTAATATCAGCAGTTCTTAACATTTTTAACTTTTGTAGTTTCCCTACTTGATATAAAAAAAAGTTTTAATTAAAATTATATAAAAGTAATTTTTAAATTGTTCACATGGAATTCTAATGTGTTTTTTTTTTTTTCCCACGTTGAAATGTTTACATTTATTAACAATAAAACTGGTTAAAAATTTTGATAAAAAATAACTAATTACACTAAAAAATAATGCTGATAAATGCTAACATTTTTAACTTTTGTAGTTCCCTACTTGATATAAAAAAAAAAAGTTTTAATTAAAATTATATAAAAGTAATTTTTAAATTGTTCACATGGAATTCTAATGTGTTTTTTTTTTTTTTCCCACGTTGAAATGTTTACATTTATTAACAATAAAACTGGTTAAAAATTTTGATAAAAAATAACTAATTACACTAAAAAATAATGCTGATAAATTAAGTTTACATCAGCAAATACAATGTGTATTTTGTATATTAAAATTTCTATAACTACTTTAAAGACTATACTGGAATAAAAAATACAATAGAATCCACATATTGCAATTTTATGAAGTATATAATACCTATTTTTCTTAAAGATTAATATGCTTTAGTTAGATTATTTCATGGTAATATTTTCATTTATTTTTTTTTTTTTTTAACATAGTAACTATAGAAACAGAAAAAAAATTCTGACTAAACTTGAAGCATTTTCCTAATTTAAGCTACTTATTAGCTTCCTGGCTTTCTCCTTCTCAAAATCACTGTATGTGCACAATATACATTAAAAATACTTTTATCATTTATTTAATATGAAAAATATATATATTATGAAATGGGATGAACATCTAAAAAAATGAAATAAACATCCTAATAAAAATATATTAATAAAATATGCATATCCAGTAAAATATCCTATATATATGCATATCCAGCAAAATATCCAGTATATGCATAAAAAATACTGGAATTTTAATAAAGTAACAAATTTATCTTAAATCCAAAGATGTCATGAATATGTTACTCGTGACGTTACAAAAAAATAATAAGTACTGATATGAGGCTGAGCGAATAAAAGAGTGAAAACCAATTTTTACAAAAATTTCATTAGAGTTGCTTGTAAAGGCCACATACATAAGCTTATCACTCTTTTATTGCAATGAAATTCCAATAAGTTAGATACCCTTGAAAGAAAATTGTCCCAAATAGTTGAAAATAAATTGCTGTTGCTATGATTTTGTACTACTGTAGAGAAACAATAGTACAAAATCACGAAACTATTTTAAAATAAAAATTGGGAGAAAAAAAAACTTTCTCAAAAGCTTAACTAAAATATAAGTGGATACTAAAATCTGATAATGTCTATTGTCAATAAATTTAAATTCCCGCAGAAAAATAATAAACTTATCAATTTGCTCAAGAATTTCTACTCACCTGCAATTGCTCTAAAAGTTCAGAATGTTTTTTTAATGTATCAGCTGTAAGTTTATTAGTTTCTGAAAATGATTTTTGTTGTTCCGTAAGAGTTCGTTGAAGCGCTTTTGGAAAGTTTTTTGTTGTTCAACAAGTGCCTTCTGCTGTTCTAATAGTGTTTTAGAAACTGTATCCTGATTCAGAGTCAAAGCTCTTATTTGTGCATCTAATCTTTCTGGACTTGGTTCAAAGTGCTAAAATATAAGAAAAATAATATTGACATATAATCTGAATGAGTAAAATGATATTAATCAGCCTCATTGTACAAAAATTTCAATTTTGATTAATGTAAAAAATAGCAAAACTTTGTTTGATAAATTTCAATATATTTATGAGCAAAAATTATTGAATGTTACTGAAAAAAAAATAACATTCATACAATTCAAAAAAATGACATTTAAAAAATAACATCTAAATGATACGATAATTAGTATCTTAAATAACACATCATTCAATATTAAATTATGTGAAAGGCAAAACTACTTTTAAACTTACATGCTTCAATTAATTTATATTTCCAGTCATAATAATCCATACAAAATATGGTTAAATACAATATAATACATGGAAATTCAAAATTAGCAAAAAACTAATGGTCTATACACATACTATTAACAAAATTAAGAAATATATAAAAAGTAACTACCTTGTGAGAAACTTCATTGTTACTTTCAATTCTTGATTTCGAATTGAAAAACTTGGAAGATGGTCGAGGTGTACTATGTCTCACTGACTTATGACTACTAGGTGTTACATACAGAGAACTGTTATATGACAGGGCTGCATCAGGTGAATCAGCTTCCTCTAAGTCATCACCACTTTGAGAATTATCTATAAATTATATGCATATACAAAATTAATACACATATTTTATCATTAAAAAAATTGACATTTTTTTATAAAAACATAGTTTTTAATTACTTAAAAACAGGATTTTTAAATATTTTTTAGAAAAGTAGTTTTATAATTTTAAAAAAAAAGCAATTTTTCATAGAAGTAATGATAGAATGAAATTCATTATGAAACAAAAAAATTCGTTATTTTTAAAGATTCGGTTCTTTAAAATAATTAGAAGAGAAAATTACTTCCAATACATTATTTTAAAAAAATGTTAATATTAAATTAATATGGTTTTTATTCATAATATTCCTATTCTTTATGAGAAGATTCTAAATTCATTAGCTTAAATTTTTTTAAAAGAAATGATCGAGCACACCAAAACCCCAATTTTTTTTTGTTCATAATATATATTTGAAATTATAACTACACTGGTGAAAGTTTGAAAAAGTATATTTTAAAAAATAACAGAGTTTGACGGCTGAAACATAACTGAGAAATTTCATACACTTAGAAATTTTTTCTCTGGAATACACATATAAACAAATTTTTAAGAAAGCATTATCATATTTTGATATACTACTAGGTAGTCTCAATATAATCTGAAAAAGTATAATGTTTTTAACAATAACAAAAATACAGTTTATCAGAGGGTATGTTGGAAATTACTTACTGACTGACAACTCGGCAGCAAATTCATTTTCAATATCTTCTAAAATTATATATATTTCTTTGTTCAAAGGATGACTTTTATCATCTTTTATTCGATCCATTGTGTCAAGCAATGAACTTTTAGCTTTATTCAATAAAATAGCTTTAGTATTTGAATTTTCTTCTTGTGAAGCCATTTTTTGTAATATCTAAAAACATATATAAAAAATAAAAATTAATTAAACAAAATTATATTTAGACAAACATAATTAGATACATTTGGTTAATTAACAAACATAAATATGCATTATCATATACTAAAGAAGACTACAATGATATCAAATATGTATTACTTACTGAAGCTAGGTAATATGATCCATATGGATTTGAAATCTTTGACAATATTTCAGCAGCCTCATCCAGTTTATCAGAATCCATATAATATACTGCAATGTAAAGATGTCCAGCTTCTTGTAATTCTTTCATTTCATTTTTTGACAATGTTTTATTTAAACCTGAAAATATTTGTTCCTTGGGTACTTTCAGTGTTTGGCCATCTGACATCTTTTCTAACATGCCCAATGTAATATTCCAATAATGAATAGCTCGTTGTTGCAATACTTTAACAATATCTAGTTTTAATTTTTTTTCCTTTATGTTCTGTTTCCAACAACAACAACAAAAAAAAAAAAAAAAAAAAAAAAAAAAAAGCAATGAGGATGTATATACTTATAAATGCATATGTATATACTTATAAAGAATGTTATTTCTTATAAAAATTGATTATTGATTAACAACAGGTTAAAAATTGTAGCAATTTCGCCCATTACCAAGGAAATTTAATTTTTTTAAATATTTAGCAGTTCTGAAGAGGGTCGATGCTTGGGAAACCCTGCTTTAGATTGTGCCATGAGGGCAGTCATGGAATAAAAAAGACTATTTAACAGAAAATACAAGAGAAAAACTTTCTTAATGAAAAATTAAAGGAAATCGGCACTTCCATGGATGCTCTGCCAATGATAAAAGCAGAAATTTTCAAACAAGCAAAATTTTCTGCATTAAAACACAAGCTATAACAAAACAATGCACTGAAAATTAGAAATTCTAGGTAAAAATCCCACTAAAAAAAAAAAAGGAAATAGGCTACAACTTACCTATTTTATACACAAACAAAATTATTCCTTATTTCTTGAATTAAAATGCATCTAGAAGGCTATGGTTACCAGAATGACAACTTAGGCACATTCTATTTCACCTATAATGCAGAATACACTGGAAAAAATTCCAAATTCCTCTGCTAAGAACTTTGGAGCCTAGTATTTTAAGAAATAAAACCCTAGGACTAATCAAACAACACAACCATCTTCCACGCATCTCGCATCTGCATGCAATATCCTGGCACAAAATATATTTTTATACATTTATTAACTTTTTTTTTTTTTAATATCCTTGTGATGACAGCACTAAATTTCTATAACTTCACAATGTTTCTTCAGTGTGGGTCCAGAATTTTTCATTTTGAAAATTAACTTTTTCAGTTTTATTTCTCCAAAAATTCTTTCCAGTTTTTTAAAAAATTCCCCAACTCCACTTCACCTTTTATCAAATTTCCTAACTTACACCGATTTTCAGGTTTAATGGTCCCCCTTGAAACACTGATACTTTTTTTTTTTTAATATTTATCTTAAAAATACTGTTCTACTTAAATATAAAATATTTATTGCTTAATAACTAATAATTTAGGATTATCCGAACAATAATAATTTAAACAACAAATACTAAAATATATAAAAATTTAAATATGAAATTAATTTAAAATCTTAATTTTCCTGTGCATACCTTTTTTCAAAAGATCTGCTTTATTAGCAAATTTTTGTGCTAAATGTGCAACCAACTGCACTTCTATTCCATGATTTCCAACTCCTCGGATAACTTCTAAACCATGCTGTAATACCCTTCTATGATCGCCAAGTTTTTCTCTGAATTCAAAGAAAAGTTCAAGATTAACAAGTACAAAATTAAAACAATGATTGTAAAATACAATAGATATGTTTAAACTATTTACTATATAAGAACTTGACAATTTATATAAAGTTTAAGTATTAGCAAAAGCAAAAATATTAATATTTTTAAAAAAAAAAACAAGTTGCAAAATGACTTGAGAAGGCAAGAAATTATAGAAGTTGACTATAAAAGTTATCCTTTTTTTTATTAATGTTTCCATATTTGCTAAGATTTGTATTTGTATATCTAACAAAGAAGCTTTTATTGCTCAATTTTGATTAGACATTTTCACTCAAATTAGTTTTGTTAAAAAAAAGTATCAGTAATGAAAGAGAAATATATAACATTTGATAAATCGCATGACAATTTATTAATTAATAAGATTATGCAACAAAAAAAATACATCTTATACATGTTTCAGTAATAAAAAGAAATTTGAATAAAAATTAACTATCTTAATAAATTGTTTAATCATATTCAATTTTTAACCAACTTATATAAAATGCAAGAATATCAATTTAATTTTTTTCAATTATTAAATATATAGAGAAATACAGATCCAATTTAAAAAATTGAAAATTAATAAATTGCAATGGCGGCTCGCAGTTAAAATTAGTATAGATGCAACTCAGAAGATTTTACGTATTGTTTTAATATCATGTAACGAAAAACAAAATATAAAAATAAGATTTTTATATAATAAATGTAAAATTCTAAGCAAAACAATTTATATGTATGTAATGTATAATGTATATAGTTTTAAACTAAAATATGAATATTTTAAATGAAACTGTTTTTAATTTGCATGAAAATATTAATAAATTTTCTCTAGTCAAAGAATTTTGGATTTAATCCTAAATACCCCAAATCATATATTACTGAAACTGTGAAATGTATTTTTTTACATGAAATTGGTAGGCTACTGGAATTAAATTTCAGAATAATGTAACATGGCAGCATAGAAAAAGAATTAATGGGAGAGGGGTGGGTGACAATGAATGACACCGATATCAAGCAAAAATGGGGGGATGCTGTGTTTCAACAGTGCTTATCCACGAGCCGCCACAGATAAAAGGATTTCTACGTACTTAATGGTACAATTGTGTAAGCC
Organism: Caerostris extrusa; assembly: GCA_021605095.1. Taxonomy (NCBI): domain Eukaryota; kingdom Metazoa; phylum Arthropoda; class Arachnida; order Araneae; family Araneidae; genus Caerostris; species Caerostris extrusa. Next base: position 226,729 of record BPLR01003799.1, read on the forward strand.
ATAAGCAGATTTCCACCAAGAAACATGATGCTTAGAGCACAAAGCATCAGCTATATCTGAGGATAAGATAATTGTGAATCTTGATTCTTCAGATTAAGATAGTTTTTCTTTTTATCAATCATACATTGGGCTTGGTATACAGCTGCATACAAATAGGCCTCTAAATCCAAAACACAAAGAGACTCGCAACTTCCTTTCGATAAATTTTGTTACTATACTGAAGACCTTTAAATACCTGGAAAAAAAATAGATTTTTAGTAGCTTAAATAAGCAAGGCATAGACTAAACCTAATTTTCAATAGCATTTATTTGTTGAATATGAACACAACAATCTAACCTCCGAGATATTGAATTCAGAATCTCCTACAGAATCGCATTGCATTTCAAGCCATATTAAATGATGAAGAGAGTCTGCACAAAGCTGATAAGCTTCTAAAAGAATAAAAAATTATAATTTTATAAATGATATGAAATGATTCATTTGAATTAAAATTTTAAAAAAAAAAAAATTTTTTTGAAAAATTATTTTTATGTAATTTTTAGAATTGAACAGGGAATGCATAAATTCTAAGAAACAAGCCTCCGAGAGCTAAAACCAGCTGAAAATATGAAAACATACTAAGAATTCTTGAAATCTAACATTTTAAAAAACTTTACAATAGTTTGAAATATGAAACCAAATCATTACTTATTCTAAAAATACATATGACAAATATAATCTTGCCAATATTACACATTTAATTTAATTAGCATTCAATCAAGTTTTATAATTGTATGTAACAAATCTTTCAGATAATTAATGGAAAAAGAAACAAAAATTAAAGCAAATTTGTAGAAAGCAGTACATAAATAATGGATACAAATTATTTAGAACTCCACATCAATATTTATCTATTAATACAGTTACATTTGCGAATGAAAAATAAAATTGTAATGAATTTTTAAATTCTATACATAACTGATGCTAAAAATATATTATTTTACTATAATTATAATAATTAATTTTTTTCAAAATAGCCTGAATGTCAATTTCTCTAAAATGTATATTACTCATTGTACCATAAAAACATTGAGGTTGTAATTGATTTTTAATTACAGAAAATATTACAATTTATTAATATAAAAATTACTGCATAAAAATAATACAATCATTTATATAAAAATAATAAAATGTAAAAAATATTTAAAAAATCACCACATACTTTTATCGTATTCTTTCAAATTTAATTCAGATGGAAATTCTAAACTGCAGTTTTCAAAAGTAGAATCAGAAATAAAATAGGAGGTTGACAATTTATCTTTTTGAATTACAGAACTGAAGACTCGATTATATATCCTTTCTTTAACCTATAATGTAAAAAAAAAAAAAAAAAAAAATTATTCCACTATCATTGAAAATAGAATAAAAGAAATTACATAATTATTTAATTTCAAGATGTCATATTGCAATACAAATTTCCACAAGCATAAAAAAAAAATTGCACAGCAAAGATTATATAAAATTAGCCACAACAGGATAAAAAGTTATTATGTAATATAAAAATATTATTTACTGAATAACTCATTTAATGAATAATCTGATAAACTTCTAAACTTTCTTGGAGATTATATTCTGTATTATAAAGAATTGTGAATTTAAAATGGCTGTGAAGCACAATAGCTCATTTGAAAAATATACTTAAATAATAATGAATTATTTTTTTATATAGAAAAATGCACTTACATTATTATCATTATAATATTAATCAACAATCAATTGCATGCTGTTTTTATCATTTGTATCCCTTTATATAATTTGTAATTTCTCGGATAAAAAGCTAACTAGATCTCACTAAAAATTCTGGACCACAGTTATAATAATCAAATCAATAATTGTTTGATAAAAAAATTTTTATCCTACAAGAACTTGATCCAAAAATGAAAAAATCCTATAAAATTTTATTTTCCCTCGTTCATTTCATCATTAATATATTATTATAACCCATAAATAAAAATTTTATTCATTAAATTTTTTTAAATACAAATCCTACTGTTTCAATATGAAAAAAAAAAAAAAAAAAAAAAAAATTTTAAATCAAAATAAAAATTGTAAAAATATTATAATACACATTAAATATTTATTTTTAAAATGAAAACTAATAAACTTAAATATAAATTTCATTACATCCTATTTGAAACCATGAAACTTCATTCCCCCAAATAAGGAAAATATTCTTTAAAAACCCCAATTTTTCTAACTTTTTTTTTTTTTTTAAAAAGTACAGATAAGATTTTACACTAAGTAATGAAAAAAATACATCACATTTTTTTTTTCCTCCTTAATCTGATCCTAAACATAATGTAATAAAAATAATTTTATAAATGATTATAAAAAAGTAAATTACCTGAGGTATGCATACTTCTATTTTCAATTTTTGTAACCATTTACTCTCATCTTCTTTACACATGTTTATTATAGCATGTCCTAAAAACATAAATGAATGTGAATTTCCAGTTGTAATATTTTATTTCCCCTAATTTATACATTTAAAATGATTTTAAAATATTAAAGCAATTTGATGAGAATTTTAAGAAAATCAAATTAAGTTAACAAAATTAATTTGATTAACTGCTTAACTATTATGCACTATTAGGTTAGTTCACTTGACTTTTCCAAGGATATTATTTTGGTAAAATTCTAACAGTATTTTTAAATTATTAAAAAGGATGACTAATTTTTGTGGGGTAGGAGAGAAGATGGAAACTATATAATCCTTTCAGTGTTTAAAATTTATTGGTAGAAGAATTAACTTTAAGAATTTTTTAAATGGAAAAGTAATTGTTAAGAAAGAGATAATTAATACTATGAAAATAAATAATTACCAATAAAGCTTGTTCTCAGTGTGCCTTGTTGCAGGAAATATATGAAAGCCTGCTGGTTATCTTCTAATTTCATAAACCACATTTCAGGAAACATGTTCAAAGGTTTATAAGTATAACATACAAGAGCAAGGCCAGCACTAAATCTAAAGGCTTCTTTTCTATTTCCTTGGTCCTAGCAAAAGAAATTACATTCATTAAAATAATGTCTGTTTACCTTCAAAATTAATGGCTTTATTATTCAATAAATAAAAGGTCAAAATTAACATAATGCAAAATAATTCATAAAACAAGGTTTTGGAATGTCAAAAATATATATATTATTAACAGTATAATTATTATTTTACAGTTCTAATATAATCATTTATATTTTTAAAATATTAATCATAACCATTTATAATTGTACAGTTTAAAAATATAAACATAAATACAAGAGAATTAAAATTTTAATCATATTTACAAAAAAAAAAAAAAGAAATTTTAATAAATTGATTTGATATACATACCATTTTGACACGTTTTAACAACAGGGAAGTCATGTAGAAGTACAATTGACCTTTCATGTAATGTATAAAATCTATCCAGAAAGTTTCCTTTATATCCTTTTCATTTACTTTTTTCAAAAGCTGGTCAAATCTGAAACAAGATTAATTATAAGAATGAATTATATCTAGTAAGCTAAAGAAATCCTATAGATGCAAATTGAAATTAATAAATTTTTCATCTCAAATACCTTTTGAAAAGTATTTTTACATAATAAATATACCAAATTTTCTTTAAAATTAATTCTTGTGTTAATATCAAAAATATTTTTCATCATAATTTTTTCCTTCGAAGTAATTGTTAGGAATACCTAAAAATATCAAATCTATGAATAAGTGATCATATATCGAAAATTGTAAAAAAACTTATAAACTGCATTGAATACATGCATGATTAAATGTAATATGTTATTAAAAATTGCAACAAGATTTTAAATTATCATTAAGTTAAGCTATAAATAAAACATTACAAATCTAGAAAATATTCAAGTGTAAAGTATTGTTGAAAAACAAAATGCTTCTATAACAATGATAAGACATGCTTACATTAGTAAAACAGCTGCAGCATCATTAACGCTATATTGTTTCTTTCCATTTTCACAAGTAAAAGAATGTGGTTCTGCTAATGTTAGAAAAATAAGTCGATCTAAAGCAGCTAAATAATGTACATAGAACTGAGAATCAAGGTTTGGTCCAAATTCCTCTTGATAAGCCTATTTTACACAAATAATTGAGTATCAAGAGATGTTAGTACTAATATATAAATAAAAAATTTCAAAAAATAAAAGTTACTACATAAAATAAAGTAAAAAAATTAAAAGTAAACCTAGATAACTTTTTTAGCTTATCAGATAAGTTAAAAAGCTTAAGAAATGAGAATTCATTTTCATGAAATTTATTAAATCTTACAATAATAAAAGAAAAACTTTTGAAACAGCAATTTAGAAATCTTATTTACTGCGCATGACATTAACAAATGCATAATTTAATAACATAGACTAATGATGTAGCTATGCTTTGTTACATCACATTCACATATGTGTTTTTCTGAATAAGTAAATCACAGCTTAAGTAAAGTACTCTCTGTATTGCTTTTCAGCATATACAACTTTTCTGTCTCTTAACATGCAATTTAAGAAATGTTTTAACAATCATTACTAAATATATTTTATAAAAAAGAAGTAGAGACAATTAACAAATTACTAACATCTTTAATTGCAATATCAAGCAGAGCTGATTAGAAAATATATCCATAAATTAAATACATGATGCATTAGCATTAAAAGCAATCTTAAATACATAAGTGAAAATGCAATTAAAATTTTTTTAAGTTAATCGTGCATTTTATAAGTACTTTTTGTCATAAAAAATTGAATAAAATTTGATTTAAAAATTGCATCAATAAATAAACTACAATAAATGGGAAGAAGATATGAAAATTAAAAATAAGAAAATTTCTTACTTCAAATATATCTCCAAGTAAATAATACCATTCAACATTATAGATAAACAATGTTTTGCTTTCAGGAAGAGTTGCATATTCATAAGCTTTTTAATCTTTCGGTATCAAGATACAATCTCAGAAGTTTCATTCTAAGTTTAACATTCTTTGGCTGTATTTTCTAAAAGGAAATATTTTTTATAACTGATGTTTTAAAGTGAAAAATTAAATTTATAGAAATTAAAACCTTATAATTTTGATAACCCCATAAGACAAATTATAAAGTATGTAATTGATGCTTTTAATTATTACTCTTGCCTTTTTAAATAATCAAATGAAAAGTTACTTTGTAATATTCAGTCTATAAAAGAAATTATATTGTTAAAAACATATTACAAAATTGTTTTTAAAGATAAGAAATCTTGTTAATTCAATTAAAAACTATATTTTTTACAACATTAATAAATCAAAACATTGAATAATATGTACATTAATAAATCAAAACATTGAATAATATGTACAACTTGGTTTTCAAAAAGTATTTTTTTTTATGTATCTGATGTTAAGTTATTTTAAGACATCATCCATCAAATATAAAACAATAAATTATTCAAATATATTTCTAATAAACTGGGGATAATCTTGAAAAATTGATTTTGGTAAATAAGCTTTATTTCACACTTTTAAAAAACGATTATTAATTGATATTACAATAATGATAATCATGTTACAATATGATACATATCTATATTTCATACACTATATCATAATATGAACTTATTATCAGCTATGAACATAAAATATTTTAATAAAACTTTTTTTAAAATTATATAATAGTAATAAACGGATAAAATTCTACTAATAGAAAATCGATTTATATTTATATTATTCTACCTAAATTTTAGCATTTGCTTCAAAGAGATGGTAAAATGCTTATGTTATAAATGTATGATAAGCTTTCAAGCATTCAATTAACATGCTTAACCTTCAATTAACATCAACTTAAGAATTGATAAATTTTACTATAATATTTCACTAAATCTTCATAAATTTATATATAAACAAAGAAAAGATTGTATTAAATCATTAAAATTTAATAATATAACAAATAAAACATTTACTAAAGAAATAAGAAAAAATATCCAAGATATAAGGAAATTACCACTAAAATACTTAAGCTAAACTAATCACTTTCAAATCAACTTCGAAATTTGGAATTTCATCTTTTCATATTGTATAATATTTCAATTATATATCTAATATATAAAATTCTTGTGTCGCAGTGTTTGTTGCCAAACTCCACCGAAACGGCTCGACCGATTCTTATGAAAATTTTTGTGCATATTTGGTAGGTCTGCGAATCGGTCGTAATCTATATTTTAAACCCCTAAGTGATAAAGGTGGTCCACACCTAAATATTTTTTAAAATTTCTTTGGCAAACCAATGTAGTGGCAACAATACCATTGAGGAAGGCGCCAATCTTGCAACCCTGAATTTTCGCCAATTTTCCGCCAATATCTTTAGGGTTGCAATACTACAATTAGAGGAATTCGTAGCTTCATTTTTCGAACAATATAATGACTATTTTATTGCTATTTCGATAATTAATTGCAGAATTCTTATTTGCACTAATTTCATCGTTGGAGTAAAAAGTTTGTTTCCACCACAGACGAAAGATATACCACAATAAAAGAATGGCGCCGTGTCTCGATGCCTGTACTACATAATCGTAAAATTCTCATGTTCTGAATATTATTGTTTTATGTACTACTTTAAATTTTGTGAAAATTATATTGTATGAAATTTATATTATTTCTATGAGAAATAAATCAAATGTATGTAAGTATTACCTGATTTGATTATCAATATTTTTTTTATTTTCTAAGTTTGAATTTGAATTGGAATAAAATATATTGAATGAAAAGTTGTGAATCAAAACATTGAACTTTTCTATGCTTAAAGTTTGTCAACATGTGTTGTATTTGATTAAGAATTCTAAAATGAAATGTGATCTACAAGATAATATAATATATAAAAGAAAGATGATGAATTTTCAAGGATTTTTTGAAAAGTGTGAAAATGAAGTAAACTCTGCAATTATTTGATATAATGATAACATTAAAATTTTATAAAAGGTATTATAATAGTTGCAAGTTGAAAATCAAGGACATTTTATTTTAAAAACTTTTGTTATTTGAAAAACAAAGAATTTGAGTTATAAATTTGAGTGATTTGAATATAGTCGAAGAAAAATTGATAAATGGTACTTTAAGTTGGAAGTTATTTAAAGAAAACAAATAAATAAGTGTTTATATTAATAAAGGAGCATTTAAAGCTCAATAACATTTTTATGTATGTACATTTGTTTTCATTTATATTTAAAAGTTGGTTTTAATTATTTCTTATTTGAATTTTGTATTTATTCAAAACATCACAATAAAAATATTTCTGTTCTAAATGCTTTGAAACTTCATGTAAAAGTTTTCTTTAAATGTATGAAAGGAATAGAACATGGAAATTAACCTAAATTCATAAATTATTTTTATTTTAGTTTTTAAACTAAGAATTTTTGTAAATTTGTAAAAAAAAGTTTGTGTCGACAAACTTTAAGCATACAAAAATGTATAAATAATTGAGATATAAATTTGAAAACAGTATATTACCTACATAAGGATATTCCCAGCATAAAAATACTTGCAAAGGAAAAAACTATTCATGTTTTATTTATTTTTGAATTATAAAATTTTGCAACAATATCACATTTTTGCAATGTTTATCCATATTTTTAAAGAATAAATTGTATAAAGAATAGTTAAAGTTGATATTTTTATGTGAAATTCAAAGGTTTTGAATATATTTAATCAAAACACTTGCAAAAAGGCTAAATATTTTAAATTCAGGTCATTTCATATTAAAAAGCCTTTGCAAATAGCAGGAAGTTGTAAAAAAAAAAAGTTTGTAGAGCAAATTTTAACTTTTTCAAAACAAAGCTCAGAAAATATTTACAGCTTTAAGGAAAAACAAAACTATATTTTTTAATAAATAAAACTATGAACTTGATAATTCAATGGCATTTTAATATATTTACAACATTTTTAAAAGTAATATATCTAATTAAAAGTTGTTTTTAGCTTTTTCTCAGAATGAATTTTTATGCTTTTTGTTTTCATGTGAAACACCATAACACAAGTAATTTTGATCCAAATGCTACAAAACTTTGTATTTATGTTTTTCATAAATATTTACAGGGAATAGACCTCTGAAATGATTATAGCTACATAAATATTTTTTATTTCAATTGTTAAACTTGGAATTACATGCAAATTTTGGAAGAATTTTGTGTCGACAGCATTTAAACTAGCACAAAATAATAAATAATAAAGATATAAATTTACCAGAGGTCTATTCACTGTAAAATGTTAGTACAAACTTAGAAATTTAAAAAATATTGATTTGATTTCAGGTTTTGTAACAGTATCAATTTTTGGCCATTTTTTCCCTTATTTTTAGCTTATAAAAATTAAAAAAAAATAATAATGAAATTTTTTTATGTGAAATCATTAGTTTTTAGATACATTCAATCCAAAAATGTGTACAAAGATAAACAATTTCAAAAAAATTCCTTCGAAGGTGCTCGTGTACCTTAAACGATCGTTTGCATTTGTATTTTATTGTGAATTTTTTAAAGTCTTTTCTTATTATTCCCGATTTTATTTTAATTGTATTGTATTTTTTCAATTATCATTTTCAGTAAACGACCACCAAAAAAAATCTAACCTCAGAATCCGTGTTTCTCCCATGGGCAGCTGTATGTTGCATGCTCACGTGTTCGAAAACCATCGAATTTATTTATTTCGACGAAAGACAGACTAACAAGAAATATTGTTCATCGCTTAGTTCTTAGTTAAATGAAAGTAATGATTATTAAAAATTATATTACGTAAAATAATTATAAAACAGTCTTAAAAATCAACATTATCTACCTCATTCATTAAATTAATAAAAATTAAACATTTTCTATTCGTTGAAACTTAATTTGATCTTTTCATCATTCTTTACCAATCACTTCCTTAACAATACCAATTATAGTATCTAATAATTGAACGAAATACAAGAAAGCCACAGCAACGCGTGGCCGGGTCTTCTAGTTTAACGATATTATTCCATTCAGGGATGCTACATTATTTTGGATATTCAAATGGCAATTTTCTATAACAGAAACTAGTCTGCAAATTGAAATTCATTTTTCAAATATTGTTCCTTAAAGATTAGGGGTTATTTTTCTACCTCAATAGGAGTTGGCTCATTTCTTTTAATTCTATAATGTTAAAAGGAAAAAATATAAAATATTAATTAAAAACCAATTTATAAAAAAGGTCTAAAAATTGCAATTACTATAATATCCAGCAATGAAATGAATGCAAATATAAACTTTCAGTTTAATGGTTTTTTTTTTTTTTTTTTTTCTGTAAACAATTCTAATTACGCCAAGCCATTCGTGGTTAGACTAGTTCCAGAGCAGTGAAATAGCAAGAATTTTCAATGAAGGGTAATTTTCTTGAGTGTAGCACATATTGCAACAGAGATACTAACCTTAAATTACTCTTATCAGTAGTATCTCATTGCTTGTAAGCAGGAAGGGGGAGGGGGGTCATAGATTGGAGCACTCAACATTATAGTTCCATAACAAATGATCACTAACACTATTGCAAAATTTACATCAACAGAGATATACATTCTTAACTATAGCTGCAATTTAAAAAATTCAAGTTATGAAGTAATCAATTTTTTTTTTAAGAAAATTTAAGGAATTTTTTATTAAAATATTATTAATTCAATGATACCCATACATGTACTGAAATTATTTTTCAAGGATTTAATTTAACATTTTTCAGAACATTTTAAATGAAAGATCTAAGCAAATTAAGTAAAAACCACTTCATAAAAAATGCATAACAAAAAGCTTATACAAATTATCCATTAAATATTAACCTCCTTATAGTCAAGACATTAATAAAAATTCTTTTTGATAATAAAGGTAAAATGAAACAGGGACATAATTGTGCACATTACTGAATAAAATAGTTTATTATTTTAATTATTTAAAAAAATGCATTAAGTTATCTACTTTTCATGAAAGTTTACACTATTTTTACAAAATCAATGTTTTTTTAATTGTATAAAAATTTTTTAAAAAATAATAACTAAAAACAGTTTTTAAACAATTTCTACAGATATATTAGATTTTTTCATAGTCCATAATTAATTCAAAGTTTTTGTAGTTTACCTATCTGCAGCCCAGAACAGCATTCCAGCCACTGAATGGATTAACAAGTCAATTTTATTAAATTACATAGTAGTATTTATGATAACTTTATAACACTACTTACAAGTTCTGATAAAATCAAATTTTCAAGTTCTTGATGATTAGGTTCTCCTTCAGCAGATACAATGCATTCCTAAATAAGAAATATATAAAATAAAAATTTTCAAACAAAATTTCAACAGTTATTCAGTAATTTAAAAATACACAATTTCTTTTATGTGAATTCAAAGCTATGTAAAAACTGTGATATCAAAAATGAATTTTTACTTCACTTTTATGTAATTTACTCTGAATTTAAATAAGAAAAATAATTTTGAAGGTTCTGATAATTATGTGGAATTTTGTGAATCTGATAATTTTGTTTAAAAGAAAATTTTTGTTTTTTGCAATTATTTAACCATTTTACCCAATATAAACCAAATGAAGAACATGCTAGGAAGTTCTTTATACATGATTTTCAAGAATATATATGTAAAAAAAGTTTAAGTATGATGTAGATAATATTTTAATTCAAAAGATTACACATACTTAACAAGAAATAATATATGAAAAAAATATTTGTATGGGCTAATTTTTAAAAATTTTATTTAAAAAATAATTTAAATAATATAACATTGTATAATTTTATTGGACTTAATAAAATAATATATCAGTTTTTAAATATTATAGAGTTCATACCCGTAATTTAAAGACAATTTCATTATGAGGAAATAGTTGATCTGCTCTGTCGGCCCAATACTAGAAAGAAAAAAAAAAAAAAAATTTTTTTAATCTTTAAGTAATGAACATATTTCATAAATAAAAACAGAAATACCATAAATAATTTAAACTTACCCTAGCAGTCTCATGATCAACAGAAAGTTGGCAATATAATTCACAAACTAAAAAGTAAATGATACAATAAAATAAAAGACATATATTAATAAATTTAAATAAAAACTGAACATTTATAAATACTCACTTTTAAGAACTATGTCAATCTGATGAGGATCAAGTTCTAAAGATCTGAAAATAAAATTCAATTTTTAGAAAAAAGCATAGGACAAAGAAAACTTCATAAAAAAAAAAATAAGTGAAACAATTAAATATATATATAATCTGGCAAAATTGAATTATATGCAAAGTGTGCAAAAAGAATAAAAAAAAAAAAGATCAAAAGATCAATTTTTTAAAATTATTTAACCAACAAAAGTTATTTAGTTAAAAAAAATGACATTAACTTCAAATCTCAACATTATTAAAAAATTACAAATAAGCAATTTTATATTCATTACATGATATTTCAGTTTAATGTATCAAATTGAAAAGTAATATTTTGTAATTTGTCTTGAAAATATATAAGGATTTAATTTTTTTAAATAAACTGAATTAATGCTTTTTTTAATTATTAGTGAAAAAATTTCTTTTTAACAAAAAAAACTTTTACATAGTTATTTAGAGCAATGATTTATTTAAAAAGAAAGTTATTATGCAAAAGAAAACTGATGATCATAACAAAACAGTTGAATAATTGAAATATGAATTGATCAATATCATACCGTTTATAAGATTGTAAAGCATTTTCAGGATTATTTATAGCTTCACAAATTTGAGCCATCAGTCTATGAGCAGGAGCATGATTATCACGCACACTCAAAAAACTTGATAGATATCTAAAAATAAAAAAATTCATCTTTTTCATTAAAGCCAATTATAAATGTAACATATTAATGTAAAACAAAGAAACTGAAATTAAAAAAATTTTAACACTCTTAAGTTTTTAATTTCCTCAAGAGGGAAAAAATAATTAAATGGACAATTTTACAAAATAAAATTTTATTATGCATTTTAAATTCTATATCTGAAATAATAAAAAATTATGCAATTTTTAAAAATTATTTAAGAATATACATGTTATGTTTAAAATGAAAATTACTTTACAAATAACAAGAAATCAATTCTTTTATTCAAATAAATGCAAATAGTTAAGTAAGAACTAATACAGGATAAATGAAAAACACTTTAAAAGTTGTTAAATTGAATATATTAAACTGAAACCATATATTCAATAAGAAAAAAAAGAATTAAATTGAAAAAATTTGTTTTGCTTTAACTTTTAATTTCACTTGCTCTTATACAAATATTTAATTTTTCTGTACTGAAATACATTCATATTTCATAAAATCATACTAAAAAAATAATCAGATTTAATTTTAAAAAATCCAAATTTCAACTTAATTTTAATAAATAAACCTACTTTCTAGCTGCCTCATAATCTTTTACTTGAAAGAATAATCTGGCAAATGTAAATCCTCGTAGATTTTTCTAAAAAACATACATATAAATTGTTAGTTAGGTAAGCAACATATATTATACAAAAATAAAGAAATTGCAAATAAAGCAAAAATATAACAAATTAAAAATGATAGCTTTCAGTTTTAATCTTTAACTGCACTATAACATGAATTTAATTTCTTATGAAATGTTTTCCTAAACAATTTAAATGGGAGAAATTATTTTTCTCTTGTGTGATTTAGTACGGATTGGAAAACTAGTGTTCACCAAAACAACAGCAAATTAGAAAGTTTATAATGACTGCAATAATATTATAACTGATGTGCTGTTGCATCATGTTTTTCTTTTTATGTCAAACATAAAAAATTATCCCTATACTGTACAAAAAAAAATCAATATATTAAGAACATTAATAAAAGTTAAAGCATTTGAGTTTTATTGTTTAAATTAAGATTTATAAAAGAAAAAAATTACAAGTATTTTGTTTTCAATGCAGTCTATCTCAATGAATTTTTCAATAAAATTTTATACACAAAGAAAAAAATCTTGATGTAATATATAGTTAGAGTCAATTTACTGAGTATCTAAAATGCTGTATTGTATTGATAAAAACTTTTTCTCTTTACTGCTTAGATGTTTTGTAAAAGATATATAAAAAATACTATTTTTTTTTCTAAACAACCCTTAAAAAATGCATCAATAACAAACTTCAGCACTTTGACACAACTTATAAATAAAAAAATTGCTATTACAGTTAACATTTTTGTTTGAGAGCTCAAATTCTACATCAAACATTTTTTAAAAATTTCAAAGTAATTGTGACAAATTAGAAGCTGCATTTTCAGAATTAAAAATCTATATAATAAATTGGTAGTTCAATAATTAATTGCAATGCTATTCACTATTTTAATCTGTCATTTCTTATAGAAAAAGATTTATATTAAAAGATTGATATATTATTTTTTATATATATTTCAATAAAAATATATTTTCACATCATTTATGTGGTTGTTTTAATATTTCAATAACAATGTATTTTCACATCATTTGTGTGGTTGTTTTAATATTTCAATAAAAATGCATTTTCACATCATTTGTGTGGTTGTTTTAACATTTCAATAAAAATGCAATTTCACATCATTTGTGTGATTGTTTTAATATTTCAATAAAAATGTATTTTCACAATATAAGATAATTACTTGATGATTTTTGCCAAGAACGATTTAACGTACTTTCGTTCAATAAAATTTCATTTTAATATCATGTAGCCATATAAAACACATTTTTAGACAATTTTCTTTCCGAATATTGTTAACAAAAAATATTTCACTAAAAATTTTTGCCACAAAAAGTAAAACTTGTCCAAAATTTCAGAATGAATGGATAAATGTTAATAATTTTGTAAACTGAAAGAAGGGATGGGATGGGACGCAAAAACAGGTATAGTTTTGAAATCAATAAGAATTAAATAAATATCTAATAAACAAAATCATTATTATTAATTATGTGAACATAAATGCTTAAATGAACTTCAAAATTTTACCTCATTTTCGCTGTTTAGTCTACTCAACGTATCGGCCACATGCCGCTCAACATCTTTCTTGGTGCGAAGAGATGAATTCATCTCTTTAATAAGGCTTAAAACACCAGTGAATAAATAAAAATCTATAAACTATTAGAAACTTCTAATCAACACGGTTTTAAGCAAACGATAGTCAAGTTAAATTCATGATAATTGAAAATACTGATTCACTAACAATTTTGAAAATATAAGAAATCGTAACGAATATCATAGAAGCACTGTCTTAAAGTGACGCCACATGTAATATCTAAATAATAAGGTGAATTTCATTAAACTACACACTAGAACTGAACTAAGTTATGATTCGTACGGAATGTCTTGTAGACCTTAATTTCTTTCATGAATTACTTTCATAAGCATTAAGTCGGTCAAATGTTCATGAGAAATTGTTAAAAATAAACTTAATTAACTTTGAGAAGCAATTTGCATCACAAAACGTTGATAAATATTTGTAATTCATCAGCTTTTGAATTAATAAAGTTTTGTGGCTCGTCAGATCTTTTTAGTCAATCTACGGAGATGAAAATTATTTTTAATGATGGAGAAAAAAAGAGAATTAATAAAACATTTATTTCAATATGATTTATAGATAAATTTGTTTACCACAATATTTTAATACTGAGTACAGTTCGGAAATTATGCCTTTATTGAATGGAATATAACACAACAAAGATGGTTGCTACTTTCTGACATATGGCATCGTTCTGTGCAAAAAAGGTGATTTGCTCTATGGATAAGTAATTTAAGTAGTCTTACAAATAGGAATCCAGAGGTGCGATTATCTCGGAAGCCATTCATGTCTGTTATGCCTGGCCAATAGACGATTAGATGATTACTGGTTTGTCTGAAACATGCGAAATTGTATGAACACAGATTGCCCCATGCGATGATGACTGAGTTTCGTTATCACTTTTTTCCTCCATGCTTGAGATTACTGAACTGGAGGAAGATGGTCTCTCCAGTGGCATAGCTAGAGATCAAGGAAGTATATCTGTCTCTAGGTAAAACATCTGATGGAGATTACCGAATGGATGTTACGTAATCATGAATGAATTACAGAATGAAGGGTTTTCCCTTCTTAAACGTACTTTCGGTTTCCGTTTGAAATGTAATGTTCTTATATTCGTAGGTTTGCCACTTTACTATTTGGGGATTATCCAGGAAAACATTACTCGAAGATTTATTTTATTGGTAATTTTACTATCTATCAATACATGCAGTGAAATAGGGTCGTCAATCAAGTTGATCGTTTAATCAATCAACCATATTCATTTTGATCCTAATTACGAAGGAAACCACTAACATCGTTTAAAACAACGTCTATTATCTACGTGTAAAGTGAGATTAATAAATACATGAAAAAAATTTTTCTTACTTAAATTTATGCAATGACTTTTACTTAACTATTTTTACTTTGATAATGTAGATTTATTTTAATGTTATTTTAGAATAGCATCTTTCTTGTTTAGGACATTCTCCCTCATTATGGTTAATATTATACAGTTTTAAATAAATTTTTATTTAAATTTCTACGAAGACTTTTATTTAAATACTTTTTACTTAATTTTATTTAATTAAGCTTCACATATTTTTTGTTACATATTTCATTTTTAATCCTTCTACATTTCTACATCTAGGGCCTGAATGGCCGAGTGGCTAGCGCTCTGGCGCTCGGTACCACAGGTTTCGGGTTCGAGTCCCGGCGGTGCCATGGATGTGTGTAGTGGTTCGGAATCCACTTTAAACCGTAGTTCCCGGTCTAATATGATCGTAGAGCTTTGCGGGGGGCATTGTTACTCCGCGTCCGTGGCTTATCTTCAAGTTACACGCGCCCCTGGGTAATGCAAAGTGAGTAACGTCTGTGCAGCGCTTGCCTTAAAGCATCCAAGACGTCCATGTTTGTTGTCCAGCTGCATTGGAAAAAAATATTTCTACATCTGCTATTGAAAGCTAATCATTTCTTAAATAGATTTTATTTCATAAGGGCCTGATGGCCGAGTGGCTAGCGCTCTGGCGCTCGGTACTTCAGGTTCGAGTCTTGGGGTGCTATGGATGTTTGTAGAGGTCCGAGATCTACTTTGAATCGTAAGTCTCGCTCTAACATGACGTTGCGGGGTATTGTTACTTCGCGTCCGTAGCTTATCTTTAAGCTACACGCATCTCCGGCTAGTGCTAAGTGAGTAACGTCGGGGAAGCGCTTGCCTTAAGGCTTAAAAGACAAATGTCTAAGTGTTTGCCAGCTGCATTAGAAAAATGACATTTTTTAAAGCTTCAAAGGAATTTAAATAACAGAAATATAAAACTCATAATCATAATATGTAATTAATTAATTTGATATAATTTTATTGTTTCAGTTTGATCAATAAACTGAAATATGTTATTTAATAGTGAGTTATTGCATAACTGAATCTACTCGTTAAGGCTGTGCCATTATTTGCCATATAATGTGAATATGTATGCATTCATCATAAGGTGTGATTTACCACTGCTTTTTAAAAAGAATTTTTGGGTACCGTTTGTTTATTTTCGAATCCACTCCACTATTTTTTTATCAATTTATATTCATCAATGATTGATATTAATGTATTGAAGAAGGTACTCTCGATAACGACGACCTAAATGAGGTTAAATATATATTTCATCCCCATATTCAATACTGACGCAAAAAACCTTCAAATATACACCCCGTTCGGTAAAAAATTTTCAATTCTAATTTTAATGGCAGAGACACATCTTGTTTCAGAAAATATTCCATGCAGTTGCAAAGATGAAAGATTTTCTGCACTTCTTGACGCAGACTCTGGTCATATTGTCATTCTCGACATTAAAATTGTTGATGGTTTGAATCTTAAAGATATTCTTGCTAACGAAACAAAATTCTGACTGACTTTTAAATTTACCATTAAAACCTTTTTTATAAAAAGTGTTGAGCAGTATAGACTGATTTTGTCTGAAAAAATATACTTCCTCTTCCACTCCCATTGATTTTTTTTCATGAGGTGGAAATGAAACACTTATTAACAAATAAAAAACTACATTCATAACCAATTCTGTCCTTCCAGATTCACCACCTTCTATGATCACATTTCATTAATTAAGGCAGTAAAATAATCTTCAGAAAAGTTATTATTACATTAATTGATAAAGCTTCCAATAACTATGCTTTCATCTGTAAGCTACATTACCTCAATTTGCTATAGACGAAGAACACAATAATTCTTTTTCTTACAAATCGATTGGAAACGATTCTTACTATGGTCAGTAAAAAATTATTGCTTTTAACTAATTTTTTTAAAATCAGTAACTATTCCATTAAATTTCTTTAAGTAACAATAGTTTCCAAACTTTCACAAAAACTCCAATAACTTATCGCTTTATCATCTGTGGTGTTGTAGCATTAGTGTTATACATTTTCTCAAACCTACTTTCTATTTTTTTAAGCAATCTATATCAGATTTGGTAGAAATAAAGGCTTGATTCAAGTTATTCCTATATGACTTTAGCTATAAATGCGTGCAATTTATTTTTAATAACACTACATATATAATTTTAATTATTAAATCTCTAATTCTAATGCTGAACCTTTTTAACAAAAAATAACATATCAATCACTTCATCATGGTTTGCAAAACAATTAAAAAAAGAGAAGCAGTGAATCTATCTTGGTTAGCGTGTTCTGCTGTTAAGGGCCCAGACAATCATCATGTATGTTCGAGAGAAAAATGTAAGGAAGATAGCTTTCATACTTTTCGATATCTCCTTTATAATTATGCAAGTAAATGTGATAAGTTTTACATATTCTTTTAGTTAGGAGTGTTTATATAAAGACAAAAAAAAAAAAAAAGCATAAAGATAAAAAATGCTTTTGTCAATTTTCTGTCAAATGTTTGTGTATATTTTAAAATTTTTATATTTGTCATTAAAACCTAATTCAAAAATAGTATCAAAAAAAAATTATAATGATAACTCCATAACACATTATTTAAATATATTGGCTCTGAATATACTTGATTACTTAATTAAACAAAAATCAAATTAAGACAGTAAGGTGCAGAATCTGTAATAATTTTAAAAATCAACGTATCTCCTGTAGGAAGCACTTACTAATAGTGCAAATATCAAACATAACATTTTTAGAGAGAGACCAATAAAACAAATAATAACGAACATATTAGACTTTTTCTGCATTATTTGGGGTCCAAATAGTCATCAATTTCTTTAAAAAAACTACCGTAACTATTTTTTTTTTTCTAAAAATTAAAAAAATATGCAGCATTTTTCAAGTATCTCAGGATTGTAAGATTGTTCAATTTTGTAGGATTGTTTAAAATAATGTTAATAAAATGATACTGAAAATTATGAAAATATAATCACTTTTTAAAAAATTTATCTTCTGTTTATGTAAACAATATAATAGGTAATATGGAACAGATATGCCTTTCAAAATTCTCATTTTTCGAGTTAGAAAATTTTGTTGATTAGTAACAAAATATCATTTTAATTTAAGAAACTTAATCAGAGGTCAATACAGCTCCAATTAGAAGTTCTCTAAACAATGTAATGCCAACACCTGAATGAAGGTTTGGTGATAAGTATCCCGTGATTAAATTTGGTTAGAACTTAAACATTGAATGTAAATCAATTAAAACGATAATTTAATTATTCAATATATATATTCAAATTTAAAAATAACTATTCGTAAATTATATAGTTATAAAAAATATGCATTTATATAAAAGAAATTAGAGAATAGAAAAAAAATTTCAAACATGAAAAAAAAAAAAAAAAAAACTAAACTTTTTTTTTTTTTATTGAGGGAAATGACATGAAATGCATTTATGATGAATTATCACTGCTAAGGTGCGTATTCATGCATTGTCCTTTCAAATATGACCCCAATTTGCCATTTCATTACTTTATTTTAACACAATTAACAGAACTACGCTTGACAACACGTACAACTGGTACATAAAACTGTTATCCATTTATAAAATAATTTCCATATCGGTTTATACCGATTCCAGATGAGGTCTTGCCTCAGCCAATTCCAATTCCATTCTGGTGTATTCCCCCATAGAGTGCGCCCTGATGGCCAATTGGCTAGCACTCTGGCCTTTGGTACCCTAGGCTTTTTAAGTTCGAATCCTGGCGGTGGCATAGATGGTGATGAGTGGTTCGGAATCCACGTTAAACTGTAGGTCTCGGTCTAATTAGCCTAAAGTGTTCATAAAATGACCGTAGAGCGTCAAACCAAACCCCCATCGTTTAGGGAAGATACGCGTAATGGTTTCCTCTTGTAGGAATTATCAAAATATTATGGCTCGAGTTGCCACATAAGTTATCCAGACGCACTTATCGAAATTGATAAGCAATCAATTCTTTATTATCAATAGTATAACTAGAAATTTTTAATCGATACACAATCGTGCAAGAGCATGTTATTAAACTTTTTAATAGCTTGCAGGTTGAAAATTATTCAATGATTTACATACATAAAGTGAAAACAATACGTGTGGGTATATTTACATGACACAATACAAAAGAGGAAAAGAATTAAAATGAAAATTATTTAAAATCTGGTGAGATAATGAAGGAAAGTAAGAAACATACAATATTTCAAAATAAAATAGGGCTATTTGAGGGCTAATAAATAAAATTATTGCTTTATTATATATTGAACATTTATTATAAAAATAATATGGTTGACTTTAATTTTAACTATTTTATTTCACCAAAGCATATCAGTCTAAATAGTGAGCCTTACTAAATTTAAAAAATTTTTAAATGCATTTTAAAAATTACAATTTGTATCAACAACATTGGCCATCGGTTTTAAAGTCGATTTGCAATTTTACAGATAGAACCAAATATGAATTTTATAAATAAAAAGAAGAAAAAAAAAAAGGTAATTGATTAATAGAAATATAAAAGAACAGTATTAATAAAGAAATGTCATTGGACAAAATTTTAATTAAGGACTAAAAACCTCTTTAAATGACAATATATGTTTTTGAAACATTAAATTCACGAGGAACTCACTGTTTTTTTTTTTTTTTTTTTTTTTTTTTTGTTCTAATGCAGCTGGCAAAGACTTAGACCCAGAGGGCGCGTGTAACTTGAAGATAAGCCACGGGCGCGGAATAATAATGCCCCTGCAACGCTCTACGATCCTATTAGGACCTACGGTTTAAAATGGATTCCGAACCATTACAAACACCCATGGCACCACCGAGATTCGAACCCGAAACCTGGGATACCAAAGGCCAGAGAACTACCTAGCCACTCGGTCATTCAGGTCCAGGAACTCATTGTAAGTTGAAGGATTTTTGTATTTTTCATCAATTAAATAAAGAATGTCTTTTCTTCTTATTTATATTTCTCATTTTTTTTTTTTCCCCTTCAATTTTCATATATCCCATAATATTTTGCTCGCGAATACTAGAATTAAAATACTTTTATATTAAAAGATGTATTGCGTCTATTGTTGATATAATATACTGAATTTTTTAATTATTTAAATAAATGGTATATAATTGTATTATATTGCATCTATTAGTTAAAAAATATTGGATCTAATTGGTTAAAAAATATGAATTCTGAAATGGAACTGTAATTATATAAAAGTTTCGCAATATTTCATCTGATTGAGTTTAAGTTTTTAATATTTTCTATATGTGGAATTCTATCATATTTTCTTTGTTTCTAGCATAAAAGGATATTTAAAATAAAATAATTTGTATAACAAACATACACACAGACACAAAAGTACAGTTTCTAAAGCAATACAAATGTGTCTATGAAAGAAAAACTAATTTTTAGCTCATAATCAATGTAATAAACAGATAACTATTATAATTTAATTATAAATGGAAATATTATTTTCAGAACAAATAGAGTTTAAAAGTGCATATTCATGATTAATTATTTTATAAAGATAATTCCGTGATTTGTTTACATGTATTAAAACAGAACGGTTTAGAAAATAACAATCGTTTTGCAAATACGAAATACAAAAAAAATCAAACTTTAATATATTATTCAACATATAAAAGTTTACAAACTAAAAAAATAAATAAATTGTTAAATATAAATTCCTTAACTAAAAAAAAAAATTTCAATTTAACATATTTTGAGGAAAACTATAAATTAAATATAATCAGAATTTAAAAAAAAAAAAAAATATTGTTAAATGTATAAAAATTATTTGCTGATATATATTTTTTATAAGGGCCTGAATGACCTAGTGGCTAGCGCTCTGGCGCTCGGTACCACAGGTTTCGGGTTCGAATCCCAGCGGTGCCATGGATGTGTGTAGTGGTTCGGAATCCACTTTAAACCGTAGGTCCCGGTCTAACGTGAGCGTTGCGGCGGTAATGTTGCTCGGCGTCTTTGGCTTGTCTTCAAGCTACACTCACCTCCTGAGTAGTGCTAAGTGAGTAACGTTTGTGCAGCGCTTCCTTAAGGCATCAAAGACAAGTGTGTAAGTGTTTGCCAGCTGCATTAGAACAAAAAAATATCTTTTTCTAAAAATTGAAAGAAGTTTAGTTGAAAAAATAAAAATATAAAAATATTTTTTTTATCAAAATAAATTTTGTAAAATTATCTTATCGGGATAAAAAATCCATTTATTAAAATACAATCATATCTGTATTTTGTCTTTTGCCTTATCAGTGAAAAAACATACTTGTTCCAGTTCAGCGATGAGGGAGGCGTGACAATGGGAAGAAGATAAGTGTTGCCATCTGAAAAAATTCTGTCTTATCAGGAATACTTAAAAATAATTTTTTTTTTTTTATTCATATTATTCAAATCCCTCGTGTTACAATTTAAATTCATGCATTTTTCTATGATGTCACTTTCGTCAATGGGAAGAAGAAGATAAGTGTTGCCATCTGAAAAAATTCTGTCTTATAAGGAATGCTTAAAAATAATTCTTTTTTCATTCGTATTAATCAAATCCCTTGTGTTACAATTTAACCAAATTCATGCATTTTTTCTGTGATGTCACTTTCGTCTCGCTGAAACCCAAGTATGCTACTTGACACTGAAATGAAAGCTAAAATGTCTTTGTTGGAAATGGGCTTATAAAGCACTAGATCAAAAAAGTTCTGTTGGGCTTGGAGAATAGTATACAAACTTCACTAATTGGCACTCTTGAAGTACTCGTTCCAAACTGAGTTGGTAAAATACTCGTGTAATATAGCAGGTTTTCAGCGATGCTATCTGGGTAGTGTTGAACTCCCACTTATGCCACTTTTATTTTCCTAAGACTTTCTATTGATCCGCATTGTGCAAAGACATTTTATTTCTCAAATTTTCTTCTTTTTTTTTTGCCTTTATGGTTTAGAGCAATATACTCTACTAAATTCTCTATTTTTATTTAATTCACTTTGTAACTATATTAATTTTGAATTTTGTACTCGAACGTGCGGGGAAAATTCTCCTCAATAACTTCTTAACCTAAGTCAAGTTTCCTTTGCTTTTGGAGGAATACAGAAGCAGACAGTCAGATTTTAAATTTCTTTCACAAGCTATTCTTTAAATATTAGTTAAATTCCTTTCACGAGTTGTTCTTAGTGGTTTATTTAAATTTCTTTCATGAACATTTTCAAACATAATATTTCAAATTTCTTTCACGAGCTAATATACACTCATGTCTATAAATTAAGGATAATTCAGAATCACACAGAAATTGAACTCTAAAATAAAAATTTCACCTGTAGAATTATCACACACATCTTGAAGAAGAATATGCAAATTACGGGAACCCACCAGATGGCGCGGATAGTACGTCACAATGACGAGAGTGTAAGAGAGGGGTATATAAGGAATGGTGGCAAAGAAGAAAATTGTTCACAAGCGCTTTAAAAGCCTTTCAGTGCAATAACCGCATAGTTATGGCACAAAGGAAGCATTTAGATGATTTTTTACGTGGTAGAATTATCTGACGACTAGAAAGTGGACGTACCCAACTGGAAGTATCCGATGATCTTGGAATCGCCCAGAGTGTCATCTCCAGGCTTTGGCAACGATTCCAAGATGATGGTAATGGAAGTAGATGTTACAGCACAAGTCGCCCCCGAGTTACAACGCCGAATGAGGACAGGTATTTAGCAATTACTGCCAAAAGAAACAGACGGAGCACAGCATCAGACCTGTCTCTTCAGCTCTCTTCAGCTACCGGTACGACAGTTTCAAGGGAGACCGTGTACAGACGCTTAGGGCACATAGGCCTATATGCTCGTAGGCCTGTCAGATGTGTTCCACTTACCGCAACTCATTGTCGCCTGCGATTAACCTGGAGTAGAGAGCATGCATTGTGGACACCGCAACAGTGGTCTGGTGTGATGTTTTCCGACGAGTCCAGGTTTAGTTTGAAGTCTGATTCTTGCCGGACTTTCATATGGAGAGCGCCAGGTACCCGTTACCACCAAGAGAGCACCATTGAACGACACCGTTGCGGTGGTGCAGGATGGCTCGTTTGGGGAGAAATTATTCTTGGTTCCAGAACTGACCTGCATGTTCAGAGTGTAACGATGACAGGCCACATCTATCGGGATGTCATTCTGGAACAACATGTACGTTTGTTCTGGGGCGCCATGGGTGCTGAATTTCTGTTTATGGATGACAACGCCTGTCCTCACCGTGCAAACACTGTAGACGAATTCTTCAATTGAAGGATATCACCCGTATGGATTGGCCAGCATACTCACCGGCCTTGAATCCAATAGAGCATGTGTGGGATATGCTTGGCCGACGAATTGTAGCCCGTCAACCCTCCCACCTGTCAACCGGAACTTCGGAGGGCATTGCTTGATGAGTGGTGTAAAATTCCCCAAGTTCAGATTGATAATTTGATACTCAGCATGCCTTGGCGTTGTAAGGACTGTATTGCATCGTCCGGGAGACATGCTCCATATTAACCATCATACTAACCATGTTATACTGTTTTTGTAAATAGGTTCTTTTTTGAAATTTGCTCAGGGAGTAAAAATCGCAATTTTTATTAATTATGTCAAACATATAGCATCTTTTTTGCTCTTTACCTTTTGTTTAATAAATAGACTTTACAAATAAGTCAAATTTGTTTTGCTTCTTTCTCAATCTTTGCCTGAACTTCATTATCCTTAATATGTCCATAAAAAAAGTAGTGAAGTGAGTGTAGAAAAGGGAAATAAGGTAATTTGTAAACAAGTTTTTTTTTTCCTTTGGAAACTTCAAAGATTTGAACGCTGCAGGCAGGGCCGGATTTCCCTATAGGCTAACTAGGCTTCAGCCTAGGGCCTCAAGATCAGGGGGGCTACATACAAATTGTTAGCAAAATTAGAATTACACTATTCTAAAAACAGTAAACACTGAAACACTGAATAGAAAATAAAGAGAAATTCTACACATATGACTAATAAACAAACATAAAAATGTATTGGTTAAGATCAACGCGTTTAAAACTTAAAATTCATAATAATTCATACTTAAATTTTAAAAGCGAATTATTATAAAATAAATTTATCTGAATTGAATTTGCTTTAATCTACAATGGATTGAATATGTTTAATTTAATTTCATAGAAAATATGATAACTTTTATTACATATTTTATTTCCGTAGTCAAAGATTTTTATTATTTGAATTTTGTTTCTTTGTAAATGTTTTGTGTTATGTTTGATTAGTTATTGCTACAAGTACTATATGGGGTGCTGAGAATAAATGTCCAAATAAGTGTTCTCGACTTTTTTTTTATTATTATTTATTATCCGTGCCACATTTTTTTATAAAAATTAGTACCCATCACAACATGTTTCATTTAACACATATATCACAGTAATGATGTATTTTATTATCTCTCATGTAATTTACAAACTCAGAAATGGAAGGTGAAAGGGCCTCATAAGTGGAATAGCCTAGGGCCTCCTTTCATCTAAATCCGGCCCTGGCTGCAGACATGCTACTGGCTCGACGAATCGAATCACTTTTCAGTGTTTGTGTGCACGCCCACTGTAGATATCGAAACCAACAATGGTGCCACTTTTGGCCATTGGGGCAGTTCATATACTCCACTTTGAAGTCTCAAACAAACAAGTATGCAAAATCGCGTGGGCATGAGCATGAAGATAGCATAACTCTTGGGCGAACTTCGGAACACCCGTTCTCAGGGTCGCGACGAGGACGCGGTTCCTCTTAATTCCCTCCCAACTTTAAAGAATTCGTACAAAATAATAATAATAATAAATAACAAAAATTTAAACATAAAAAAAAATATTTTTCGTTTCCTATATTAGTGATACTAGTACTACTACACCACATCACTGTGCCTAGAGTTGAGTTGCCCCTTTACAGTTTGGGAATGACGTGGGTGAGAAGTCTGTGACACTCTACGGTCATATCAGACCGGGACTTAAAGCTTAAAATGGATTCCGAACAACTACTAACATCCATAGCACCCCCGGGATTCAAACCCGGTACCTGTGGTAACCAGCGACAGAGCGCTAGCCACTCGGCCCTCATGCCCTCTGCATTAGTGATAACCAAACATGCTCATTTCCCGTTTTAAGTCAGTCTATAGGCCAGATAAAAATTGCTTGTTTAGGTGCACTACAGTTGGGCCGTCTTTGCCAAACTATTGTTTTAGTAAGGCCTTAGTTTATGCTTGCCTCATTATATCTAATTTGAATTAAATTTCAATTCAAAATTACGTAATTTTTATCCTCAATAAAACTTTCATTATTTCAACAACTGTTAAAATCTCGTTTCAGTTAAATAAAAAAAAAAAAATACGTGAACTTTTCTTAAAACAGAAGGAATGAAGTCATTATATTTGTTTAATTTCATTTCCTTAACAATATATTAAGGGTCTCTTTTTAAATTGTTAATATGCCTTTTACTTGAAACTCATTCTGCCTACCAATTATACTGGAAATAAAAACATGAGCTAGTTTTGGAATAATATTGAACAATTCAGTATGAGACTTTTCTTGATGTTCTTTCCCTTTTTGGAAAATATTCTGTACAATTACTTTCGTGGAATTTTCTAGGAATTTTTTTTTTTTTAATGAAGTTGAAACTTATTTGTTTTCGGCATTTTCGAAGTCTAAAAACAATGAATTTAAAAAGATCAGAAAATTATGAAAGTTCTAAAAAAATAAATCAAACGTTCTACAAGCAGTAGGAATCATAAATAACAAAAGAATGATCATTCAGACAAGTGGTTCTTTTTAAGCAGGAAAGGTGGGGGAATTATTAACCATAGCAATTTTTTTTTCTTTTTTACAACTCGACACTGGTAAAATAACCTTAAGGTTATTATCGAAAATTTAAAATACAGCCATAAAACACGCTATTCGTTCTGAGCCTTGTGATGTATATTTAAAGGAAATTTTAAAAATGTGACAAAATAAAAGTTTAAAAATGCTTAATAAATAGTTGGATATTAATAATTTTTAAATATATTGTTCTACACACGCCATAAATCAGAGTTGTCTTAAGAATCATATTTTTTTGAGAAGGCATCATTCTTGTACCGTAAATTATCTTATCGTCTAATTGTCTTAAAATAGGGGCCTGATGGCCGAGGGTCTATCTCTCTGGCGCTCGGGGCCACAGGTTTCGAGTTCGAGTCCCGAGGTGATATGGATGTTTGTAGGGGTTCAGAATCCACTTTAAACCGTATGTCTCGCTCTAACATGAACGTAGAGCTTTGCGGGGGTATTGTTATTCCGCGTAAGTAACTTATCTTCAAGCTACACGCACCTAATGGTAGTGCTATGTGAGTAACGTCGGTGCGGTGCTTGCCTTAAGGCATAAAAGACAACCGTCTAAATGTTTGCCAGCTGCATTAAAAAAAAAAAAAATGTCTGAAAATATTGCTTAGGTTGTCGCAATGGCACTAAATATTTCATCTTTAAAATCGCCCATGTTTTTATCATTCAAACATAAAAATAAATCTTTAATTTATTAATAATTTCCAAATAGATATAGGAAAGAAAAGTTAAATCAAAAATTTTAAATTATATTTATTTTTAAATATGTCATTTCCTTAGTAAATTTAGCATTGGGAAGAAGATGAGTTCTGTTGTTATGGCAACCAATTGGTGCCCTACTTGAATGAGTTAATTTTTCTGGTTGATACATAAATTTGATATTGTAGTTCAAATTTTATATAAATTAAATTGTTATATTTACCTTTTAAAATGGGTGAAAATAATGCATTACCACGGCTTGAACTTGTATCTACATTAGCCTTTCAAGGTAATTAATTTACATCCTAGTCATTTCTTGTTTAAATTTTTTTCACAGTGTATGTTTAGAAAAATGCTAATACATTTGATGCTCTTCTCTTCCTGGCTTTTAATGTGAAATTTGAAATAAAGCAACATGAGATTTTAAAGATCTAGGAAGGAGTGAGAAGTTATTAGAATTTTATTAATTGTGTAACTTGTTTTAGTTTATGTACTTAACATCAATTTATTTTAACAATGATTTAAATAAAAATAGTTTTGTGACTCCCAAATAACTAACTGTATAATTTTTTTATGTATAGTCTTTCTCTTTAAAAATTCAAAAATAAACCTATTAAATTATTATTGAAGTAAAATCGAAGTTTAGTTTTGTTTTGTAAAGATTTTTTTTTCTTTTGTTGATTACTTGTTGCTCATTTTTACATAGCAGCATTTGAAGAAAAACAGAAATAAGTCCTTTGAATTGATTGCAAATTGCTAAAATTTAACAATTAGAAGAACAAAAGTAACATGTCAAAAGAAATTTATTAGAAATACATTAAATTTCATGCATACAAATAGCAAATACATACATTCTTCAATATAAATGTATGCAAGAAATTTAATATTTTACCCCTAGACCAAAAATTTGATGAATAAACATATTTTGTCAATCATTTGTATTTGTATTTCTTGTCCCTGAAAATGCCATAAAAGAGCATTTGTAGGGGAAGGGGACATTTTTTGTATAACCTTTTGCCTTATGAACACTGCCTGCCAGATAGTGATCAAATAGGTCACTTTTCAGGTGCCGTTTAAGTGAAACATTTCATCAATCAAATGTTTCACCTTGTCATTCCAAATCTCCAAAGATATCTCTATTGTAACATGGGACCTGTTTTGTAATACTGGGACTTGTTTTTAATGTTTTTTTATCTGCAGGAATTTATGGATAATTAAAAGATCCAAAGATGCCAAGCATTATGGTTTTCCATCATATTTAGGGATTCAGGCCCAAAACTACTTAAATGTGGATGGAAGGCAGAAATTACAGATTACCATATATTTTTTTAACTTGCATTTTTTTATTTAATTTTTCCTGCATGTGCATTATTAGTATCGTTATACTTTCTGATGCTCTGATTACAAATGGACCTAGTGAAAGGTGTTTCATGAACTGTATTATTATCTTTATTTTCACTGACTTTTAACAAAATCTACTATTTCCGATGTGAATGTATACAATAAATTAAAACAGCATTGGTTGTTTCTGTAATTAATAATAGAAACAACATTGTTTTTATTGCATAACAATTTTGTTAAAGATAAACAAACATTAGTATTTGCATTGGTGAATTTTTAATAATAAAAATTGAACATTTATGTGCTTTTCAGTGCATATTTAATTATCTAATACTGTTTTACTACAGTATCTCATTTAAACTGCATTTTTACATTTAGCAATATTATTTTGACTACAGTTCTATGGCCTAAAATTTATTAATAAATGGGCCATAGAATAAAAAAGGAAAATCCTTTTTCAAAAAACATCTCAGGAAAAAGAAATTGTGATAAATATTGTTGTGCATGTAGATTTAGATTTAGTAGTATTACATAGATTTTCTACTAAGAAATTTGATGACTAATACAAAAACAATTGTAACTGAAATATTTATTCAAACTGAAATATTATTCAAATTTAAGATTTGGTGTATTATTTGGTTTATTTTTCCTAATTTTGAGCACTTATTCTGTGTTCATTTCAGGTAAAATTAAAATTACAAGATGATTTCACCTCTATATTTTAATATTTAAAATAAAATATTAAGAAAATTTTTAAATTATCTTTAATTTAAAATCATCTTTAATTAATTATTTTTTGTATATGAGAAACAAAAATTATTCTTGAGAAGTAAACATAATGAATAATTTACATAATGAATTACATATGAGAAACTGAATGAAATGAAATTTATAAGTTTCTTTTTTCTGTCTATGATAGAGATAGAGATTTACTTGTAACAAAATGTATTAAAAATTTTTTTAATATTTCAACTTTTTAATAAATCTTGCACAGAATTTTTTTTTTTTTTTTTTTTTTTCTACATTGTGTAAAATTTAAGATTTGATTTATTTTTTCCTTCTTTTGACAATTTTTTGTGTTCATTTCAGGTAAAATTAAAAATGGCCTAGTGTTTCATTGCGATAAAAGGCATATAATTTACGGTATTGGACAAACAGTAATGGCAAGAGATATTTCTAGTGGTAAAGAATATAGATATTGTGGGCACTCAAATACTGTATCTTGTGTTGCTGTATCTAAAGATGGTACATTGATTTTTGCATCTGGTCAAGAAAATTTTATGGGATTTAAGGTAACCTAATTTTTTTATCTGTCTTTTATTTTATTCTAGAAGCTTATTATATTTATTACAAAGCTATTATTTAATA
Source organism: Caerostris extrusa (assembly GCA_021605095.1). Lineage (NCBI taxonomy): Eukaryota > Metazoa > Arthropoda > Arachnida > Araneae > Araneidae > Caerostris > Caerostris extrusa. Next base: position 256,418 of record BPLR01003799.1, read on the forward strand.
AAATGTTGAAGTGAAAAGTTACATTTTATTAGTATGATTTTGAATTTTGTAAAAAAAAAAAAAAAAAAAAATGTAAATATTTATATTTTTTACCAAATATTTACTCAGTTATCAGTTATATTTGATAATAAATTAAAATTAAATTAAATACAATTAAAATAAAAATTAACATAATTTTTTATTTTAATGTCAACAAAACAAATCAAAGCAATTAAATAAAATATGGTAATAAAATCATAGTTTTGTTTTTAAAAGTGAATGAAAAACAGTAGTAATAACAATATATTTATTTTATTTTCATTATTTTAATTTGTTCAAATTAATTTAATTTTAATTAATGATTAAGTGAATTTCAATGCTTAAATTAAGAAGTCACAAAAAAGTATAGTAAAGAGTATACTTAATAATAGCAATATAGCAATACATTTTAATTTATTAATGTTATTAAATATCTTTATAAACCATTAGCAAAATTCAGTTTATCTATATGAATATATTTTATTTCTTACTTCTTCAAGAGAACTTGAAAATCAAATATGAGTTGAAATGTTTTACATGAGTTCCCAAATTTTTAGAGAATTTTAAGAATTTTCAGTAACAACTTTCTACGCTTGTTTTAACTATACAATTTTTTAAATAAATAACAATTTTACAATGAAAATTTCAATCATATTCAGTTACATAATGTCATTGAAATTATCAGATAAAAACTTATAGAACATACACAAATGTTCTATAATTTAAATATCTTTTTTAAATACTGTAATTTTTCTTTATATAATCTGTATCATTTAAATATTGTAATTTCCTTTATATAATGTTTAAATAATCTATGTCTGTTCCCCTGTGTTGTTCTTTTGGTATACTGTGTTCCAGTCATGTTTAATTTGTATGCATTTGCTTAAGATTTATAAATTTTAAGGGCGATATTGATATTGTTGTATTATTAAAAGTTTCACTATTAATTGGCAATAGTGAAAATCAAAGGAAGATAAGAGGAGCCTGTAAAACTATTATTTCTTAACATAGTTCTATATAGAGTTAGAAGAAGACATATTCCAAAAAAAAATAAAAAATTTCAAGTTTTTGCCTGAATGCAAAAATTAATTTCAATTGTATAAAATGAAAAAAAAAAATATTCTGGTAAACTTCAAAACTTATTATATTCTAAGTAGAGTGAATTTTAAATTGTGTAGCAATTTATTATCAAATTTTATCAAGAAATAAAATTTTCATCGCTATAACAGGTTAATTATTCATTTAGTTTCTTATGAAATTTTCCTGAAATTCTTTTCATTTTTGTTTCCTTTCATAAAAATATCTTTTACCATCAGCAGCTCTCATAAATATTTTCTTTTTGCTTAAAAGATTGTTAATTTCTCTGTATATGTATTATCTTCTGACAAAAAAAAGGATTCTTAGGCATCAACTTTAAAATTAGTTTAACTGAAATATTTTTCAAAAAATAAATTTACAGTGGTTTATAATTCACTTAAAAAAAAAAATATGCAGGTTTTTTTAATATATAGTCCACAGAAAGGAAGATAGGAAGTCATACAATATTTATTTTATACAATTCAGACTATTTTACATTTTTGGCAATTCTAATTCCATCAAAATATATAAGATAATTCACAATTGTTATTATTTTGCTATTATTTTAATCATAAATCTTTAATTTAAATGGCTTTTAAGTTTAAAAAAAAATTCTAAAAATACCAAGAAACAAATAAAAAGTTCACCTGAACATACTTGAATTTAAATATTAAGATGTGACCATAGATATATGTAGTAAATCAAGTAAATTATTTTAAATTGAAAAAGTTTCAGATTTTCTTCATTAGCAATTTCAAATCCTGATACATTACTTGTGATAGTGCTGATGGTAGCAACTCATCCTTAATATAAATTTATATAATTATTTTTAAAAATGTAAGATGCTGAGAATTAATGTTTTGAATAAAAACTTTTAATTTTTATTATATTTTTTGTTGTATGCACTTTTAACATTAGACATTATACTAGGTCAATAATATGTTCACATAATAATAAATTTTAAAACATATTATTAAATTAGATTTATAATACTACTAAAATAATATAACTACTTCTATATCTATCCAGTTATTATTTAATTAACAAATTATGACATTATTTGATGTGTTATTTTCTAGAGATATTTATTAGATGTAGTCTTATATAGGATTTTTCTCATACAAATTATAAATCATATAGAAAATAAATAATAAAAGCATATATAGTTTACAATTCTACATAAAACGGTTTTTTACAAAAAATATATAATATAGATATTGAAAATATTCTTTTATGATATAGAAACAGATTTAAAAATTTTCTTCTTGATAAACTATTATATGAATGACTAAATTATTTACAAAACTAATTTATTTCTTTATCTTCTTCATCTTTTATTCTTTCTTTTGTCTTTTAATTCATCATAATAATATAGCATTTTTATTTTTCCTTTCTTTTATACTTCTGCTTCAATATAAATATTTCTAAGTGCATTGGATAAGGCTAGGATGTAATTATTTGGGAAGGGGGAAAAAATAACTGGTGATCACCCTGTCCTATTCATCGAGCCTAAAAGTGAAGCTGTAGCATTCACTTGTGATTCAAAATATGTTGTTTCCTTAGGGGTCAAGACTGTGTAGGCGTACTTTTCAATTATTGCTTCAGTTTGTTCTGCACTCTTAAGTTCATATTAGCTTATTTAGTTTTTTTAATTGAATACACAATTAAAGGAGTTTCTGGCAATTTAAACTTGAAAATAATTTGTACTAATTTCTAAAATATATTTAATCAATATTTTAATTTAATATAAAATGTATTTTATAATAAATGATAGATATTTTATCTTTGTAAATTATTCACAGTTTATTCACAATTTCTTAATCCTATTTTTATGTCATAAAAACAGAATTATTAACAGTCATTTTTTAATTATAACAATAGGAAAACATTTATAGCATAATGAAAATTTTAGAAAACTTATAGTTTAACAGATTTAGTGTAGGTGGAATTAATGAGGAATGTTTTAGAGAAACAGGTATCAGTTGCATTTTATTATTCAGTATTTTTAATCATATAATATGGTGAGTTTTATAAAATAAGTAAGTATGTCTAAAATAATTCTGTTTTATTGTTATCCCAGCCATTAAATTAAAAGGAAAAATGCTGGGAGGTAAAGTTCATTATCATAAGGAAAATAGTTATTGAATAATATATACATTGGTATTATTAAGGAGGGCTGTTTTAAGTGTGCTTAATCACTTTCAATTTTAAATATTTTCACTGAAAACCGCAATCTTTTAATATTTCTTTTCATGAGCTTTTATATACATACACGCACATACAAAAT